>JARQZK010004404.1:337500-431651 GCA_030704885.1 Cynegetis impunctata
TGTCATCTCTGGTGTTCAAACAATTTGGACGTTTTTCTATTTCTACAGCTTCACGAAATATTCGGGATTTGAATGATCGGACGGGAGCAATAGTTCTTGTATTGGGGAAATCGTTAATGTGGCCTGTTTGGATGGTATGGTTGGAAATGGCGTTGGTGATATCTGAATGTCTTACTGAAAGTGAATGTTCCTTGGCACGGACCTGAATTCGTCGGTTCGTTTGTCCTATATAAGAACGAGGACAATTGGAACAGGGAATTTCATAAACACCGTGATTTTCGTTAGGAATTTTATCCTTGACGGATCTGATTAGATGGGAGAGTTTTTGTTGGGTTGTGAATATTGTTTTGATGTTTGTGTTTTTGAGAGATCTTGCGATCTTATCTGTTACTCCTTTGATGTAAGGAAGGAATAATTTAGGTGTAGATTCTTGGTCAGTGGGATTGGAACGTGGTAGAGGTGGGGTGATGTTTGTGTGTTTGCGTATGTTCTTGTTGATTTGATATGTGTTGTAACCGTTCTGTAATAATATATGTTTTAGAGTCTTGAGTTCTGATTCACGGTGTTCGTCGTCGATAGTCGAATGGAGCTAATTCGATTCGTGGAGTAGGCAGATTGAGGCCACGTATCTGAATTATTTTCCCTTCTAATTCTCCTGAAGATGGCTTCGCAAAAGGAGCCGAAACGTCGAGATTTTTCAAATCTTTTACGCGGTTCATCCCGAGAACCAAGTTTTTCACATATATATATATATATATATATATATATATATATATATATATAATATATATATATATATATATATATATATATATATATATATATATATATATATATATTTACGAATATTAATATAATACAATATATATATATATATATATATATATATATATATATATATATACACAATATATATATACATATATATATATATATATATATATAATATAATATATATTAATATTGGTATCTACGATGATTATATATGGATATATATGGTGTAATATTATGTGACAATATTCCATATTTATGTATTAAAGTGAGAATTGCTACGTATTCAAAAAAGTAAAGAAAGTCAAATTACTCTTTTTTCATTCCATATGGTCTAGATATAAACTATATATAAAGGATGAACTATAACTATATATATAAATGAAAGGAAACCAAAGAAAAGGAAACTCTTAAACACGTTCTGTAGGTTAATATTTAAATTAATTATTAGATATATTTTTGTAACTTTTGTATGTTCCCAAGTGCAGACAGTCCTGAAGAAGAAACAAACTTAGTTTCGAAAGCTAGACATATGCGAATGAAAAAAAGAGTAAATTGACTTTCTCTACTTTTGATCGACATCCCTTATCATATAAAATAAATACATCGAGTACGATATCATTATCACAGTTCACAATATATATATATATATATATATATATATATATATATATATATATATATATATATATATATATATATATACACAAATTTAAGTCTCACGCGAAACAGATTTTCATTAGAGAATTACGAAATTTTCCAACATCAAGTTGCAATGCTTCAAATCAATGTTTTTTCCAGACGGTCCACAATTTAGAACGAGACCACGCACTGTCCAATCTGACTCCGGTTCCAGCGTTACTTTATCCTGCGACGTTGACGGTAACCCTCCACCAGACGTAACATGGTACCACAAAGATCAAAGGAAGAAGATAAGTACCAGTCCTAACTTGACACTGGTGGTTGATGAAAAGACAGCCGGAAAATATTTCTGCACAGCTCACGTTCCTGGTTTTCCGGATATTGGAGCAGAGGCTTCAATTTATTTGAAAGGTGAGTATTGGCTCTTGCAAATAATTCTATGAGCAATGCATGCAGTATTCAGCTCAACTCTTTACAGAGAGTGAATATAAATACGCTTGTATAATGACAAGTTATAGCAATGGTTTCAAAATGGATATATTCTTCAAATTCAGTTTCCTTTTTCGTTATGAGTAATCATTTTACTCAATTTTTACTTTCCTTTATATTTCTTATTTTGTATCGTCTTTGATTATATGGAAGACATTAAGACATTAAATTTAATTGCCTACGTCAGAGTAACTCAAGATCCAACATAAGAATTCATGTAGTAGCGATTCATGAAAATGGGGTATTAGCCAGTCTTCTATAATGAATAACTCTAGTACAACAGTACGTTAAATGGAATACATGTTTTACCATACAAAAAATTAATATTTGATCTATTTTGTATTAACTTTCGACGAATTATAACTCATATATTTCAAATGAAGAATAGGGATATAATAGGATATCATCCATGTTGTTATTTCATTTCATAGATGAAAATAATTTTCATTTTCTTATTTTTGTGTACCTAGCCCATTGAACATGTACTCAAGAAGTTGTTGGATGAAACATAAAACCAAGTTGATTTCACAACAAAGCAATACTAAATGCTATAACGTGGCAACAAAATATCAGCAATTAATATAATTGTTCTTCAGATAAACGCTCCTTTCATTAAGTACCTCGTAATGATCCCAATTGACGAACTTTATTTGATTAAGTAATGCATCAACACTAGCCTGGCGCTTCTTCTATATTCGTTTTCATTTATTAAGGATACAATATTTCAGAAGTACGTTCATTGTGAAAATTATATTTTGTACAAGAGGAAAAATAGAAGACCAGTGATGAGATAATGGTAACTGAATCAGGAAATTCAGAGTATCACTCATTTGTGCTTACTTTGTCCATTTAAAATTATATAATCAAAAGTATATATATATATATATATATATATATATATATATATATATATAGTTATATATATATATATATAATTATTTTATTCGAATTGTTGTTGCCTGTGAACTATTTCTAATCTTCTGATAATTATTAGCAATAACAGGCTTGTTGAATCTTAAAAAACTCGATTTTTATTAAAAAGTTGACGTTTCGCCACGACATTCGTGGCTTTATCGAAAGTTTTGATAAAGCCACGAAATGTCGTGTCGAAACGTCAACTTTGTAATAAAATCGAGTTTTTTAAGATTCAACAAGCCTGTTATTGCTAATAAATTATCAGAAGATTATATATATATATATATATATATATATATATATATATATATATATAGAAAAAAAGTATGTTAGAATACTCGGTCCAGGAATCAGTGATACACTTTTATATCATATTACCTTTCTCAAGGCTTATCTATCATCAGACTATCTTCAAACCTTTATAATATATATATATATTATATATATATATATATATATATATATATATATATATATATATATGAATGTATATATATATATATATATATATATGATATAGATATATATATATATATATAAATATATATATACAGACGGTCGCAAAAAAAATTAGTAAACCTTCGTTCTCTCTTTTTGACTTTCCAATTTTTCTAAATTTCTTTTATGCCAAAGTAATTTTGATATTTCTTACGTTTTGCGAAAGTAATTATGATGTTTTTATCATAATGATGATTATATCATGGTTGGAGTCCTTGAGTTATTTTGAAGAAGTACATTGAAATGTCAAAAGTGGCAAATGCACGATATTGTTACTGAAATGCATTGAACTGAAATAGACTTCTTATTCTCTCTTTGTGAATCTTTTCTAATACTCTAAGTGGCAAAGTTCTTTATAGCTAAGGCACATTATTCTCTCGAAATATTATTCGCAAATCACAGTATCCGCCTTTGAGTTCCATTAATTTGTTAATTGTATACAAATATTGACATTCAATTGATATTCTAAAAAATTAATTAATACTCTTCTTTTTACATTATTCGTTATAATATATTAAATTGATCCAATTTTAGTGAGTGCGTTCTATTACAGGTCCTCCATCTATTATCAGCCACAAGACACAGTTTGGTATAGAAGGCGACAATGTCCGAGTAGAATGCACTGCATTCTCGATACCCGCTCCAGAGCGTGTTGTATGGACCTTCAACGGTCACGAAGTCGATCTCCATGATCAGGACTATTCAATTCTAGAAGATCCCCTCCCTGAGGGCATAAAGTCCACCCTGATCATCAGAGAATCTCAAGAGCGTCATTTCGGAATGTACAACTGTAGCGTGTCTAATCCATATGGAAGCGATGTTGTTGAAATCAGTTTGATGCCACAAAGTGAGTATATTCGTATGTGTGTCTGTATACAGGGTGTCCCACCGGGAAAGAACGCGATCTGTATATGGAAAACTACACATAGGAAACTTTTGAAAATTTGACAGTATACTAATGTTGATAGGGGCAACTCGACTAAAATATTTTCAAGATGGTGGCACTTCCGGTTATACCGGAAGTAGATACCAACTTGCTTATTTTAAATTGTATACCCTATATATTAATACATTTTCAGATTCTACGCAAGATTCTAGGCAGATTTTATGTTTTATGTCCTATACCTAAGTCTAAGCGTTTATGACATATTTAGGTTTATATGTCAAAAATGACGATTGCAAGCCCTAATATAATTATCAATTGTTCCTATAAGAATTCCCGTATTACTTACTTTGGGATGGATTCCTTATTGTAAAAAAATTGTTTTAATAGATTTTGTTTAGTATTTGGATAACTAATCATACAGGGTGTTCGAAAAAAAAGATCTAAAATGAGATTGAGAAAACTGACAAAAATCAATTTTTTCAAATGGAAACCCCCCCATTTTTCTTATTTTGTAGTATTTAGCATTTAAAGGAAGGTAACTTCATATAAAGTTATCTATACCTAAAATTTGAAGTTTTCGAAATATTGCCAATTTAATATTTTTATATGGTGATTTTGCATTTAATCGTTAAACAATTAGATCTGGGATAGCCACGATCGTATTTGACATTTCAAATCATCGTAATGGCACCCCGGTTAAATTATACAAACGAAAATTATTTAAACATATTTATTATTTATGGACAATGTGATAAATTATTTCAAGGACATGTGATACATGTGCGACCCGATATCCTCATAAACAAAAACCATCACCAAATACTGTTAAACGATTTATAAAAAACTTCAAGTATTGTGGATCAGTAAACGCATAAGAGTACAAATAGAAACCAGGTGATCACAATGAAAATATTGAAAAAGCAATTTTGGGATATTTTGAAGCATTACCACCAAAATCTTGAAGGCAGATAGCATTAGAATCAGGCTTATCTAAATCGTCAGTTCTAAGAATTTTACGGAAACACAAATATCATCCCTATGCTATCCATATTTTCATTAGTGCAGCATTTAAATGAGAATGATTAGATAAGCCTTAAAAGTTTAAATAATTTTCGTTTGTATAATTTACACCGGGGGTGCCATTTCGATGATTTGAAATGTCAAATACGATCGTGGCTATCCTAGATCTAATTGTTTAACGATTAATGCAAAATCACCTTATAAAAATATCAAATTGGCAATATTTCGAAACTTTCAAATTTTAGGTACAGATAACTTCATACAAAAGTCACCTTCTTTTTAAATGCTAAAATAATACAAAATAAGAAAAAAATGGGGGGTTTCCATTTGAAAAAAATTGATTTTTGTTAGTTTTCTCAATCTCATTTTAGATCTTTTTTTTTCGAAACACCCTGTATGATTAGTTATCCAAATACTATACAAAATCTATTAAAGCAAGTCTTTTTCAATAAGGAATCCACCCAAAGTAAGTAATACAGGAATCCTCATAGGAATAATTGATAATTATATTAGGGCTTGCAATCGTCATTTTTGACATATAAACGCTAAATATGTCATAACGCTTAGACTTAGGTATAGACCTAATACACCAACTTTCCACCACCGTCTCTTCTAGAAGAGTCCCTCGTGTGCTTCTGTGCCGTAGAATCTGAAAAATGTATTAATATATAGGGTATACAATTTTAAAATAAGCAAGTTGGTATCTACTTCCGGTATAACCGGAAGTGCCACCATCTTGAAAATATTTTAGTCGAGTTGCCCCTATCAACATTAGTATACTGTCGAATTTTCATAAGTATCCTATGTGTAGTTTTTCATATACAGATCGCGTATTTTCCTGGTGGGACACCCTATATATATATATATTTATATAAATATATATATATATATATATATATATATATATATTAATATATATAAATATATATATATATATATATATATATATATATATATATATATATATATATATATATATATATATATATATATATATATATATATATATACATATATATATATATATATATATATATATATATATATATATATAAATATATATATATATATATATATATATATATATATATATATACATATATATATATATATATATATATATATATATATATATATATATATATATATATATACTTGTATAAATTTTAATATTACATGAGTGACTTGAAATGTTTCATAAGGATTGCAGTCGAGGACAGGAAAAGAATTTTTTCTCCGATCGTGGGAAAAGTGACACTATTTTGACCTGTTTTCTATGCGCAAAGCTCAACATTCCAGAATAGTGGTCAGTTGCTAAGCAATTAGAAAATAACAGTGCGGTAATATTCTTACCGCACTGCTGTAGCGTGCGGTAATGTAACAAATGGATTATTACATTAAAATGAAACAAAGTATGGTTTTAATTTTTATAATTGTTGTTAATATTTACATTTTTTGTATCCTGTAGCTTGACGTTTTAAAACTGCTCTCAGTTTTTGGTACTGGGCAATATTAATATTATTTTTAACAGACAAAGTTGATTGAAGCATGGAATAATGTGCCCACAACGTCGAAGATTTCATTGTTTCAGCCAATTCAGCAACATACGCCATCAGTACATTCTCAGAAAAGGATACACTGTTGTTTTTACTACAAAAATTCATGAAGCGTTGGTACGCAAGTTCATACTCTTCTCTGGATCTCGCCGGAAGTAAATTAAGTGAAGCCCCGTTCGCGGCTTCTACTAGTTCAGGAGTCGTGCAAGACAACAAATAATCACTATCAGTGTTCATGTTTACTAATTCTTTTTTAACTCCTTATAAAATACAACGAATCAAACAAAACCAGCTTCAAAATTATTTTACTTTTGTCATAACAGAGTAATTTCCATGGTTACTACTTCTATATTTCAATATGAACATAGAGAAACCGATTTAAACTTACTTGATTACATCTTGGATGAAATATTTTTTAATTTAATTTTTTGAATGTAAATCAACGATCGGAGAAAAAATAGTATGTATAATTCGTGGGAAAAGCATATTCCCAAACTCCTGTTTTACCAGACTCGTCGCTACGCTCCTCGTCTGGTAATTATCACAGTCGTTTGGGAATATTATGCTTTTCCCACTAATTATACAATATACTATTTCCTTTCACCCCTACAGACATCAGGGAAGAAAGTCGTATTTCCCTCCCTAGGAAAAGTACTTTTCCTCCCTCTCATTTTGAATATGTAGGATGTCGTGACATTAAACATAAATTCGTTATTTGTGCTTTAAATAAAATTTCAAAAAAGTTTCAGTTTAGGATGAAAGGAAAAATCATATGCACTTTACGGGAGTAGAGTGCCTTTACCTCTCTCAGATGTTCACTGCCCTTCGCTTCGAGTCGGGTGGTATCCTACATCCTACGAGGGGAAAAGTGGCACTTTCCTCCCTGGTAATGCAAATAGCTATTACTGCTACTCAGATTGTTTCCAAGTTTTCGACAATGTTCGTATTCTTTTTCGGGACTAAAGGAATATCGTGTTAGCCGAGATTTTTGATTTATATTCGAAAGTGACGAAAACGAAAAAACCGTGATTTTATTGAAATTCAAATTATTCTCAATACTAAAATAAACGAGACATTGTTAATTCGAGAAATTGATTAGATCAAAATGAATATACCTTGAACTTTCTGTATCAGATCTATCTAAAAGCAGTTTTTTGTAATTATTTTGACATTCTAAACTTTTGCTATTGTATAATCGATATTATTGTTATTGACAGGTGCTGGTTCAGTGCAGAAGAATTCTGTTTATTATTGTTGCTTTCATATAAAATGATCCAAGAATGAATATTCTATTACGTTTTGCCTATATAAACCAAATTATAATTTTGACAAGAAATGTTTTAATTTCTATTTTATTTGAATTTTGTTTTCAAAGGAAATTTCGTATGTGTAATAAAAGAGTTCGGATTATAGTATAATGTATGACAAAATACCGAACGATAAATTATCCTGACAATTATTCCCAATTGGTTGTTGTTTTATATGTATATTGTTTTTCAATAGTTTTTGGTGAAATCTCACATACTCATCTTACCGAATATTGTGTTTTCAATACAAAGAGAGGGAATGCAAATATTTTTTATTGTACGATTAAATTTTAAAAAGAAATTATTTTTAGTTCTGAGGGGAGATGTCAATAAAATTTTATATAAGGTCCTGAATTAGTGGGTTTTTATATAATTCAATATCACTAAATTATCCTAAATAATGTATAAATATATATATATATATATATATATATATATATATATATATATATATATATATATATATATATATATATATATATATATATATATATATATGTATATATATATATATATATATATATATATATATATAAATATATATATATATATATATATAATATATATATATATATATATATATATATATATATAATATATATATATATATATATATATTACATATATATATATATATATATATATATATATATATATATAATATATATATACATATATATATATATATATATATATATATATATTTATATATATATATATATATATATATATATATTATATATATATATATATATATATATATATATATATATATATATATATATATATATATATATATTTATATATATATATATATATATATATATATATATATATATATATATATATATATATTATATAGTATATATATATATATATATATATAGTATATATAATATTATATATATATATAAATATATATATATATATATATATATATATATATATATATATATATAAATTTATATATACCTATATATATATAGGTATATATATAAGTGTGTATATACACAACATATCTACATAAATTTTGTTATAATTTAATTTACGTAGTTTTTAGGAGTACCTTTAATTAGATTTTGTTATAGATCACACTATATATGCTTTTCTGAAAAATATGAATCGAAGAATATGGATCTCGGTATACTTCTTTGTCAACATTTTGGATGTTAAAAGTAGGTAACTCTGTAGTTAGGATGATACACATTAGATTATTTGGAAAAACTTCTTAAAATTTCAATTTCTTTTATCATCTCTTCCTGTTAGATGGCAAGGTAATAACAAAAATTAGTTTTCTGATATAACTTTCGCGTGATCCATTATTTTGAAAGCTGTTTCTCTGATTGTTATCCAAAGTGTAATAAAGCAGAATAATAGCTGATTAATATTCGGGTAGAATAACCGTTTCTCTCTATTTCTGTGAAATAAGTAATAACTGATAATGTACCAATTATTTTTCTATTACCCGAAATGCATTAACAAATTATATTCTCTTCTTCAGGTCTCATGTAGTTTTTAATAATTTTCTTGAATTTATTGAAATACCAACTGCTCAACTTCGACTTTTTATATCGAGTTTACGTGATAGTGTTGATATATGATTTTAAACAAGAACAAAACTTGAATTTTCTACTTCTATTATCACAAAAATACTTTTAAAAACATAAAACTGCGATTGCAATTTCGGTCACTAGACCATCATCTGCCTGATGACCGAAATTGCAATCGCAGTTCTATATTTTTCACAGTAATTTTGTGATAATAAACGTACTAAATTTAAGTTATGTTTTTGTTCATCATGTTGAATTATCACGTAGTAACGATGGATTTCATCAACTTTATAACTCTTAGAATTATAAAATAAAAATGGCAGTGGTACTTTTATATCATAAATTATTCTTTTTATAGTTGATATTTACTGCTAAATTCAATGAACCTCATGTTGAAGTATTTCGACATTTCAGAATCAGACTTTTTTCATTTTTGAGTATCGTGTCATATGTGTATTTTTTAAATTATTTATTAGGGGAGACTTTAGCGGTAGGACGAGGGAGTATATTGAAATCTGTTTGTATCAAATTGTCGAATTATTTTTCGTTATTTGTTCAGTAACTTTTTATCTGCCGTGTGCCTTTTGAGGGTGAAAACTCTCATAAATGAACACTGATCTGAAAAATTTTATGTGTAAAAATCATTAACAGTTACAAATTTTTTTTTTCAGAGAATTTTCCTCTACTTATTATCATCATTGGAGGAATTCTTCTAGTAGTCGTAGTGATTGTTATCATTATGATAGTATTCCTCTGTCAACGTCAAACTTCTAAGAAACCATCTCGAGAATGTAAGTATAACAGACAATACATATATTAATTTAAAGAAGCTCTATAATAGTTTCGATGTTTTTATTTTGTTGTAGAATTCATCAGATTAACATATTGAAACTAAATTTTCTATTCCTTCTTGGTAAATAACATACTAATTCTAGGTTTTTTGAATTGCATTATTTTATTTTGTCGATGAGTATAGGTGAATATCAACCGTATAATCTTTGCCGTACAATACAAAGAACGTTATACCAGAAATTCACTTGATACTTAATTAACCATTTTGTTGTTTTTTTAGTATTCATGGGAAATGCAAATTCAAACTAATTATTACAATTTTTTATCTTGGGTTAGTTATACATCAAAATTCGTTTTTATTCAGAGAATGTTGTAGATGTCAAATCCGCTCATTTTATATTGTCGATGAATGTTGGTGACTATAAACGATACAATTTATTCTGCAAAAATGAGAGTCGTTATATAATAAATTAAATTTTTACTAGCTTTTTCTGTTCACAGATTAATCATATATAGAGAATGCTATTGATGTCAAATTGTCTCATTTTATTTTGTAGTTGAATATTAACCATACATTTTTTTCTGCGCAATACGAAAATAATTTTATGTATAAATATATTTTTGCATTTTTGTTATTGTACTCATGAAACACTCATATTAAAACTAAAATTAACAATTTTATTTTTCATTTTTATTTAATCACATCGACATTTTCATTTATTCAGAGAACGTTATCGAATAGGCTTATTTTATTTTGTTTATTAGTATAGGTGTATATTAAATATGCGATTTCATCCGCTCAATACAAAAAGAAGTTGTTCAATTTTTTATTTTTTTCAGCAAAATTTTTTATTGTATTCAAGTGACATTCATATTCAAACTGAAATTGCCAATGTTTTCTATTCCATTTTCATTAATTACATTAACATTTTCACTTATTCCGGGAACGTTATTGTCATCGAATTACCCCATTTCATTTTGTCGATGAGTATAGGTAAATATAAACTATACAATTTCATGCGCACAACACAAAGAGAGTTATACGACAAATTCAGTATTAAAACTAAAATTGATAATGTTTTCCATTCCCTTTTGGTTAATTATATCAAAATAATCGGTTAATCGTGAACGCTATTGATGTTGATTTGAATTATTTTGATTTGTCTATTACTATACGTCAATATGAACCACCCAATTTCCTCCAAATAATACGAAAATCATTTTACAATAAATAAAATTTTTACTGTTTTTCAGCCGATACGAACACAATCGAAAAGCAATGCAAAGAATCCGACCGATCTTCGAATATATCCGACCTGAAACTTGATCTGCGAACGGGATCCTCGAACAGCAACGTCCACTGCGATTTAGACTATATTCCAGGAGCAGAATCAGAAACGGGAAGCGAATCTGTGATAACCAGGATAGGGGTGCCTCTTGCAGGGCCGGTGAATGTCCCAGGCCAAGACGTATATAGGTATTCAGCCGATTACACCGAGCCAAGCTTCCCACCAAAGGTCAGTGTCATAAAATATATGTTGAGAATACTTTACGAAGGCGTTTTGATATATTCCAAGTCTGATAAGGAACTCAGTTTTTTTTAAATTTTTTCGTGATTTTGTTTGTAAACATAATTTTTCATATTGGTAGTATAATTTGGTGAAAATATCTTAATGTTTCAAACTTCTCAAAATAGCTATTTATTGGGCCTATCTATTTCAACTACCTATTTTGCAAAGTGGACGAATTGAGTGGTCAAACAATTATAATATTTTCGTAAATTTCAGCCAATGCTATGACTGATAACAAACATAGCATTTTTTGAATTTTTTCGTGGTTTTGTTTGTCAACATAATTTCTTATATTAGTACTATAATTTGGTGGTATAATCTTTATAAAGCTTCAAACTTCTCAAAATATCTATCTATTTCAACTACCTACTTTTTCAAAGTGGACGGACTGAGTGGTTAAAGAATTGTAATGTTTTCCTAAATTCTAGCCAATGCAATAGCTAGATTCGCTAGATCAGTGGCTTCTTGTAAACTTACTCGAATATCTACTATTGATAGTTATAGCCAAATTAACTAATGAAAATTAAGGCTGTAAACTGTACATTATCTTATATATAATAAAGTATAAACCTTAAAATAAAAAACACTTGGCTTATGTTTCACAATATATAAAAAAAAATATTTAGATACTGTATTTAGCAGTAACGAAAAGTCGACATGTTTCGAGTTATGAACTCATTATCAAGACTGACTACAGGAGAGTATTACATCGTATTTTATAAGACAGGTAATTAATATAATATAATACAAGGGGTAATTGACTATTATGGGCGGAACTTATTTCGAGAATTTCAAAAAGGTCAAGGCGCTTTCCTGTGTTACCTGAATGTATATATATATATATACATATATATTTACTTAATGAGAAATCAAGTTGTACTTCGTGTAAAAATACTTTATTAAATTTGCAAAGCGCTTTCGGCTATTAGGCCATCATCAGTGCATTACCTGAAAGTGAGTAAAACCAAATAAAATATTTAAACTGTTTTTAAAAAAGTTCTGTTACTCACTCGTCAGGTATACATGGAAGTCCCTTGTAATAAGAACGACAAAACATTGTAAAAACAATTATATGGACAAACTTTTAAATTTGGTATCCCACTACGAGCTAACTATGCCTCTTTAACAATCCGAAATATCTCGAAAACTTCCAATCCACTAAACACGTGGGGTGGAGGGAAATGAATTCTATTGAAGTATGACTTGACAAATAATGACATTACTGAATTGACGTAAATTTTGAAAGGCGACATTTGACAGTTATAGTGACCACAGTATAATAATACACTTATGAGATTCAACACAGAACTAAGAAATAACCCGAAATCATTAATTCGGTACAAAACCTTAATACAAAATTACTTAAAATTACTTCTGATAATCTTAGTATCCACAGTACAGAAACAAACAAAAAAAAAAAGAACCAGAAATCAACAAAGTTAATGAAATAGTGCAAATTTTGAAAAGTGCAACCTTCAGTGACCACAGTGTATTGACAATTTTCAAGAGTGAGCACGGAACTGAGAAATTAAATTGTTAACCTTAATATTATCACAGAGAGCTGAAACCTCAAAACTGATTATCAACTTAGAAAAACAATTACTTAAGTCTTCTGTGTAAAGGAACATATGACCTATTTAGTTGGACTTGTGTGTTGAGACAGAGGTCATTGTTGCGCAATTCACTGTCAATTTGTAGATCTTCAAGAAAATCCAATCTGTTAAAATTTCTTGAGTTGACTTCTTTCAAAAGTGTTACATTGTTGTTGGGGCTAAAATTGTGTTTGTTGAATTTGATATGGTGACCGAAAGCAGAGTTCTCAGATCTATTCAAGTGTTCACCCACCCGAACCCTCAGAGGTCTACAAGTCCTCCCTATATATGAAGCCCTACAATCATTGCATTGAAGTTTATAAATACCACTTTTTGATAACATGTGTATTTTGTCCTTGGAATTGACTTAATGTTTACTCAAATTGTTTGTATTTTTGAAAGAAATTTTAGTATCCCTCAACTGGTTAATAATTCCAGATATTTTTTGAGAAATGTTTTCATTCAAAAATGGTAAAGCCACATATCCAGAATGTTCAACCACCAAAGGATAAGTTAGGAGTTGTTCTCTTTTATTCTTTATTCTACAAATCAAATTGTCGATAATGCTGGGGTTATATCCATTGTTGCAAGCAATCTGTCTAAGGATATTATATTCCTTATTGTAATTTGTGTGTGAAAGTGGAACATTGAGGAGTCTATGAATGTAACAATAGAAATATATTTACTTGTCTCTTCTTAGCAATAACGGACCACTTTCTTCAGAAAACTTCAATAAACAGTTAACATTTCTCCAAGAAATTCATAACTTTCTCAAAATTTTTAGAAAGTCACCTGTTATTGCGGAGAAAAAAAATGGAAATAACAATACAATAAGAATAATTCTTATATTCCTATATAATATATATATATATATATATATATATATAATATTTATAAAAAAAATATATATATTATATATATATATATATATATATATATATATATATATATATATATATATATATATATATATATATATATATATATATATATATATACATATATATGGTGGAAAACGAGGCATTAGAAGGAGGAAATTATCCTGGCTTAAAAACATACGCCAGTGGACATGAATAAACGACTTTCAGTCGCTCCAGGAAGCCGCTATAAATAGAATCATATGATGAGAAAAACGGAGGACGCTTTACGCAGGAATCTGCATGGCACTGAAAGAAGAAGAATATATATATATATATATATATATATATATATATATATATATATATATATATATATATATATATATATATATATATATATTATATATATATATATATATATATATATTTATATATATATATATATATATATATATATATATACATATGAGTTCAAAATCCAGGTTGTCCTTTCTTGCAGCAATGTAGACTATTGGCATAAATTCATGATAAACTAGTCCTTTACAATTGAAAGTATCAAAGAGAGCTATTCGCTTATTTCAAAGCTTCTATCAGAAATATTCAAGTAGTAAGGGTATTTAATATCCATACACCCATGTTTCAACATAAGCTTCTCCTTTGATGTCGAAAAGATCTAATAATTGATGGTCTACTAGAACCTAGAGTCTAAGATTTACAAAGTGACTTTCAACTCCAACATCTTAGTAGCACTCATGAAAAAGATTATAAACGCTTGAGCATATTTTCTCATTTTCGAAGCATGATTCATTGCATATTCCTGCTTTTATTTCATCATATATTGCCGGCAACATCTAAATATGAGTACCTTTTCAAATGCAGCAAACAAAAGAATAATTCTAGAAGTGGCTTACTACACAAGGTAGGTATATTTTATCTTGTATAAATTGGAATATTCCTCTTTTTCTAGTAAAAATAAAAACGTGAGTAATCTAGTCTGCAGTTGAATCGCCTACTATTAAAATCAATACCAAATACCAGGAATAACAGAGAACACCCACCCAGTATACGCTATCCGAAACATTACTCTATTTAAATATTTAAACGTCCACCATCTGCTTCTTAGTCTTTTTCAGCAGACCAGATGTTCGGGTTCATATTTCTGAGTCACTACTGTGCAATTTCTCGAAAATATATTTCTTGAAATAGATTCCTCGTTTTCAGGACTCTTGTCGAGAATCTCATATTCATATTCTGCTTTTTGCATTGACAATTGTAAGTGGCTTGAAAATTGCATTCATTTTCATAAAAATCAATGTGAAATTTGCTTCTATAACTATCGTCATAATATTGTCAGCATTTGTGAGCATTCTGCGTATGGATTGTGTTGATATTAGGAAGTGTTCCTTAGGGATTTCGATTGATTTCTTCCACTGCAGCAATTTTTATTTTAAAAGTTCAAGGGTTCTTGAGGATTTTCGAGCATTGCGCTTGGTACGTGAATTCGGCTGAAGTAAAAGAGCAGTGACTTGAGGGTTTAAAATGTTTTCTTTCACTGCCGCAATTTCAATTTAGAAATTTCATGCGTTCCTGTAAGTTTTGAAGTATTGTGCATCATTTCAACACCCCAAATTAACTTAAGATTTCAATAATTGTTATGTAAAAACAAACCAAAAATAAAGAAACATACAAGGTCGGTGACAGATCTCTACTGCTGACGCGTAAATCTATAATATGTTATTAATTAATTATTAGAAGGCGTATCCTTTGACACTGTCGAGAATATACACATAATAGTTTTTCTCCAACATGAAATAGTTCATAATTATTTTGTGTTCATTTACCATGAATTAATATCTATTCTCAAATTTCCTGATTCACTTCTAGTCTAGTCAACAAGTGCTTTTTTGATCAACTTTTTTCAGCAGTCTCGGAAAAATATGAGTAAGGTCTCATTCGATTTGGAATAGAATGTAGTTATCTTTAAAAAAAAAATAAGTTCCGCTCGCGAAAATTGTAAAAGTAATAAACAATTGACTCAAAGAAAAGAAGAGGGGTTTGGTTTTTTGCAAATATCTCAATAACCGATTGAGAGTTTTGATATCTAAAAAGAGATTCGAAAAGAGAAGGAAATTTCCTAAAAGAAAGTTTCAACTACTAGAACTGTAGGATCAATAATTATAATATTCTCAGAGGGGTAAAAATACGGCCGAAAACGACTAATCTGGCTTGCGCCCATTTGGGACACTTTAACAATAAACATTATTTAACCATATTATATGCGAAAATTGAGAAATGAAAAAATTCATGAAATTTTATCGCGATTTTTCAATTACTTATACAATAGTTAATTAATAATTTTTTGCTGCTTGAACAAGTGTCATAACTGTTGAACTGTGAATCTGAGATTTTTTTCTTTCTTGGAGCTAATTTTGAAAGTTTTCTGAATAAGATCACCTTTAAAAAAATTTGAGAAATCTCATTTTTTAGTGTTTTATCAATAACTTACTTAGTTGCAAAATGAAAAATATCAAATAATCATAAATTTTTTTTCTATTCTCCTATAAACAACGCATTTGTTTATAATAATTTTTCATACAATAAGAGATGAAAATTTAAAAAAACTATTTTCATGCTGCTTCCGATGATAAGAAACGGATTTATTGAAATTATTATAAGAGAAATTGTTTTTATTTTGCAGCTACGTAAATTGTCAATAAAAAACTGAAACTCAAATTCTTTTAACGGGGATCTATTCTGAAGCCTTTCAAAAATAGCTCCAAGAAAGGAAAAAAAGCTATAGTTGAACAGCTCATTCATTAATTTTCCTATTTAATATGGTTGAATAATGTTTATTGTTAAAGTGTCCAAAATGGGACTGGCTTGCGCAAATCAGATTACCCATTTTCGGCCGTATATTCACCTTTACAAAATATCTACATTCTATTCCGAATCGAATGACACCTTGCTCATATAATGCCGTGACTGTTGAACAAAAAAGCACTGGTTGACTAGACTATACCATAAATTGCAATCACAGTGACTTGTTATACCGACAATTCATAATAATAAATAGAGTGCAATGAGGAACATTCATCCAGAAATTAAACACTAGGAGAGTTATCCGAAATATCAGTGAAATCCCCTAGTGACAACATCAGGATGATCTCTATAAACCATTGAATCAACAAACAGCTGTTTCGGAGTTGTTGAGTCCACATTGTTGTCAATCTACAGAATGTGGTAACTATAGTCTGTCCAGTCTAAGTTGGCGTGTACGTCACAGTCATGCGCAAATAACGACGCAAGGCTGCCTACCCAAATAAATAAAATTCGAAATGGTTAAAATTCATATCTGTCGTATATGTCATTCATAGTGACCGGATCATCCATTTCGACAAATATTCTGTTCTTAACATATCAAATCGTATGTATCTCTCAAGAAAAACTAACATTCCGAGTAATGAAAATAAGTTGAATGTTTGTTAAGTTGTCATTTAATTGAAAAATTTGCAATGTTGTCGAACCCTCTCGACCAACGCATTTCGGCGTTTGACAGTCGCCGAGTAACCTAGAAGATTTTGTAATTAAGTTTGATTTATCGATCGATGAATATGGATTCCATATAGACAGACACTTCTGGTAGGGAATAATGGTCAATTTGAATTTACCGCTAAAAATCCCCGCCATGTCAAACATGCAAGATATCTCATTTTGTTGAAAATTGGGTCAGCTATTTAGATTTAAGATTATTTATTACGTCTGGCAACACTGTTCACGATCGACGTCATATACAATTGGTGACGTACACGCCAACGGTCGCTGGACAGACTATAACTAGATTATTTCAATAACTTCGCTACGAAGATGACAAGCAATGACATGTAAACATTCTGGATACCATCCAGCAGAATGAGGCACAAACATCAGATGGAAACACTGTAGGTGGCTGCTGATTAATTTTGATTGTTCTAAAAGATGTCCAAGTGTTTGATTTTTGTATTAATTCAATCGTGTTCTTGAAGCCACGAATATTTCATATTCTTCTTATTGTTTCCACAATTTGTATTCACTGATCATTCACGAATAAATTCATTTAAAATTTACATGATGGATCACAATATTGTCCAAATTAGTTTATCTTACAATTCCAAATCGAATTATACAATGACTGACTTGATAATATAAAGTTTGTTTCGGACTAATTTTCAGTGAGTAACTAACTATACTTGTTCAAGAAGCTATACATATTTCATTTCACAATTTCTCATTATCACGGACTTATTCAACTCACAGGGGCATAACGAAACTTCGCTTCAAAGTATGCCGCTACTAAATATATTATTCCCATTAGATTAACCGAAGCAGACAAATAATCCCATCGGATCTCCACTACAATTTTCAAATTTTAATTCGTTTTTGCTCGAATGGCTGCTAATAATATAATTGAATATGATAAGTGGGAAAGCGGCGAATCCCTGAATTGTGTCCCAATTTGCTTCCAGTTAGGGATTAAAATGAAATATTGCTGGCATAAATTCAGATCTCTTTCCTTAATCCTTCTGCTCAAAAGCGATGAGACCAATGTGTACTCTAGAGACCGAAATTCAGCATTAATTCAGGTTCGATTTTTATTTTAAATTCAACAGTTATGTTTCGATGATAATTTCCTGTTCATTGTTCTTTTATACATGGATATGGAATAATACTATCAGACTAATTGAGAGATAGACATTCGAAAAATGTTGTTTGAAAGTAAATATATGAAAATAAATATATCTAATTTATTAATTTGTAATATATATATATATATAGTTTTTTATTTCGTGTCTGTTTTTTTATTTGTTTGTATATCATTTCACATTGAGTTGTTTTGTTCCATCAATGATTTATTTTCATTTTATTTTATATGGTTTCTTTATTTTTTTTATATATATCGTATTTTGTTTTTTCGTTTGTGTTACTTCGTTTCATTGTTTTTATTTTTTTTTGTAGTTCGAGGTTGAGTAGAATAGCTTTGCTAGACTTCGTCCTTATTATTATTATTATTATTATTATATATATATATATATATATATATAATATATATATATATATGTATATATATACATATATATATATATATACATATATATATATATATATATATATATATATATATATATATACATATATATATATATATATATATATGTATATATATATATACATATATATATATATATATATATATATATATATATATATATATATATATATATTATATATAAATATATATATATATATATATATATATATATATAATAATAATAATAATGAGGACGAAGTCTAGCAAAGCTATTCTACTCAACTTCGAACTACAAAAAAAAAATAAAATCAATGAAACAAAGTAACAGAAACGAAAAAACAAAAAAACGATATATATAAAAAAAAATAAAGAAACTATATAAAATAAAATGAAAATAAATCATTGATGGAACAAAACAACTCAATGTGAAATGATATACAAACAAATAGAAAACCAGACACGAAATAAAAAACTGAAATAAATCGCAAATTATTAGCAGTCAATGAGAATGTAAACATTGGATATAAATTGACAATAACAAACGAAAGTTTATTCATTAACCCTTAACAAAAATTAAACAGTTATCTGTGCAGATAGAAGTCTCGATCTGATCTTCATTTTGAAACTAGGTAATGAAAGTAATATATATATATATATATATATATATATATATATATATATATATATATATATATATATATATAATATATATATAATATATATATATATAATATATATATAATATATATATATAATATTATATATATATATATATAATATATATATATATATATATATATATAATATATATATATATATATATATATATATATATATATATATATATATATATATATATATATATATATATATATACTTATATATAATGTTTGTATAAATTGAAATCTTTCATATTACGGAATTCTGTTGATGCAATATTTTTCATCTGGAATAAAAACCCAATACCATTTATTACGAAAACACATGTTAATCATTTTTCAATTATGTATCGACAACACATAAAACGCTATAATAAGCGGCGATAACCACTGCCTTCATGTTCAATTTTATCAACGATAATTTTTATATGTTGTGTGTACAATTTCCATAAGTCTCGCATTTTTTACGTTTGTTGACATAGCGTGAATAAGCATAATAATCGATCCATAAACTTTATCGGAGTAATATAAATAAATATACTGTATATTGCAACGAAAAACGCTCATTCTAAGCAAACAATGGGGAGAATAACAGCACGCAAATATTGCTTGACATTTTTTCTAAATTTCCCTAATGTCAATGATTTCAGATTTATTCAAATAATAAATAAGATTCATTCGAATAATAAATAAGATTCATTCAAATAATAAATAAGATTTATTTTATTAATAAATAAGATTCATTCAAATAAATACACGAAAGAAACTAGTTTTTTTGTTCAATAACTTTCTTAAAAGTGTGCACTCATTTGTTTTCTACTTCAATTAAAACATATAATCGACACTGTTTATTTAGTTTTCTTCTACCCATTTGTTAAATTCCCTGAATTTTTCCGAAAATTTCATATTTAGAAAAACAGGTTATTTATTTGTTTCACACAGAATTATTATGGAATGGACATGTTTCATTGATATAAACATTGAATTCAGCTTTTGAGATATCGTTGCAAGTTTTCAATATGGCTTATAATAGAAAACTGAAAGCATATTCCTTGAGTCAACTAAATTATGTTGAATTCCACTTTTATTGTACACATATAATTTCATGTAATCCACTATATACAATTTGATAGAATCTCTTTTATATTATCATTATACATATTCATGTTCAAAATTTTTTCAATGTATTTTCTCAGAGTTTCAGCGATCCGTTCACTTGTCAGTTCTAGTCCTTTTGGACATAATTTGATATTGTTAATTGATGAAGTCGATACTTGGTGAAAATGCATATTCCTAATAAAACAGTTTTTCATTTTAATATGATATGATTGCCACTTCAAATATAGGTTAACGTAATTCAAGGAAACTAAAATTGAAACGAAAATGTAACGATTACGTCTGGCCATACCGTCAGTTCTCCCTCTTTTTATATTTATAAAGAACATAAGTTGACAAGTGTGTAGTTCATAATATGAATGAAAACCTTCCTGTCCTAGGCTAATAGAAAATTACAATCAAATCACAACAGTGTACACAACAAATCCAACAAATTTTCCGATTATTTGTCGAACCATTTTTCACACAGAAACCACCAGGTTTGCTCAGAGATTATATTCTAGAAATTATCTCATTTACAGAAGCAGCTTGAATGTCTTCAACATGCACTTAGATTTCTTATCCCCCATATATAAGGCTATCGTTTAAAAGCATCATAGCTATAAACTTTCTTGATTAAATGTTTTCGTATCATTTTGATTGAATTAATTCGATTTTCAGGATGGCCAAAATAACAACGGTTACGTACCGTATGTCGACTACTCCAGGGATTACAACCCTCCGATGATGCAACCCCCAATAATGTCGATGGATCCCACGATCAACCAGTCCACGCGCCTTCAACTCAACTCTTTACAGTCCCACCAGATGTCCGGTGGGAACAGTTTGCAACTCAACGAACTACCCCCTAGCATCCCAAACGGGGGCATACCTTCCATGGGGATAGATCCCCGTTTCAGTGCCACATACGGTAACCCCTACCTGAGGAGTTCGACGGTAGGACTTCCAACTCCAAACACTGCAAATCCGGTTGCAACTCCGGCCCCGCCGCCATACTCAAGGGATATTTCGCGAATCGCTAGTTCTAGTGCCATGATGACCGCTAGTGCGAACATAGTGAACAGTGTTATGGCGACGGGTTCGAATGGTTCGATACCACAGATGGCGAGACTTCCGAACTCACCTACGAGTCAGTATATAGTACCGACATCTAATATAACGAACATCAAGCGTGGAACTATGGCGACCCACGTATAATGAAACGTTTAAGGGATAGTGACTCTTAGTGAATTTGAAGACGAAAAGACTGAGAAATTATCAATCGAATATGATATCAATTTTACCACTATTTTTTGTAGAAATTTTACGGAGAGAATTTTTTACGTGATTATCATCTATATACAACTCATTGATTAATTTTAGTTTGCGATGAATAGAAAAGTCAAATCTTTGTTAGCAATAAGAAACAACATCAACAGTGATCTTCATTAAGTTTGCTGACTTTTTGAATCAATTTGAACAACTTCAAATATCCAAATAAACTATTATTTTTCTGTATACTGAATTGAAAACATTCTTCCTCAATAATGTAAGGAAAGTATGATTTTTCTTCCTGAGTAACTAGACTTTGAAAAATAAAATTTAATGATCTTGATATAGATCAATATCATACTGTTAATGATTGGTATTACAGTTGATGTAATTATTTCACACAATCGGAAGCATATAGATGAATAAGAATAGAAATATTTTCAAGAAACTAAAATAAATAGCGGAAATATTGGCATGAATAACCAGCATCATCTCTTTACTGTTTCCTGTGTAACACTGTGTTAAATCACACTTTCGTGTTAATACTTTCAAGTGTTTCAAATGTGTTAAAACAGTACAATGATATATACAATGACACTTGACACTCAATGAAACCGAGGTGGGTGAAACGTGTGGTCTGTTACAGAAATTGGTGACCCACATTATACCAAAATTGTTATTTTATAGTGCCATGTTCCTATTACAAGCTGCACTAGTCAAGCGAAATATTCTGGCTTCAGGATTGTTCGCGGCACGGTTTATCAATATTAGTAATCATTTATCAATCTCTATCTTAAATTCTTCAAGTCTGTATCATTTGTTTTATTAAAATGCTTTGTTTGTCATAGTAATGCCGATACTGATACCCAGCACTGACCTGAGCCAACTTGCTGTTCAAGTGTTGAGATTCAGTTCAAGAGTGCCATTTGTTTTCCAAAACATGTAGCTCACGCTTCACGCATGACTTACTACTGCGTCATGATACAATTTGTGCTGATGCAAAGTGTTGAAACACTGAGTTGTGTCAGAGTGTCAGTATCATTGTACCAACACTCAAATTTTTACTGTGTTGCCCAGGCCTACTTTACTGAGATCTACTAATATGACGCAGTCACGCCATGAAGTGGAAAAAATGATGAATAATTGATTAATGCATTAAATTTCAATTGTCAGGTAGTCAAATATAGGAATTTGTTTAAAATTGTTACTCGTTTATTGATACTAAATATTTCATTTGTATGGTAAAATATTTTTAAATTCAATCTTTTTAAGGTTAATATAAATATCAATATATATTATTAACCATTCGATGTGTCAGTTTTTCGATGCAAGAATATTCTTGTTACTATTCTTCCGTAATGAAAATATTTTCTAGGATTTTGCTAAAAGTATTTTTTTTCAATTTCGAAACATCAGTATAAAATTATTAATATTGAACGTTGATATTTATCGACTTTTACAGTTTAATTGAATATTCAAGATATGTTCTATTATATAATCAAATAACAAAAGGAACTTGAATAAGGAAACTCATTGGAGATCAAATTACTTTCTTAGGTAGTTATCTATATATGCCCCTATACTGAGAATTCTACACTTCATCATACAACAATGGCACTGCAATTCAAGACAACTGTTTGAATCTAATTAGCTCGCATAAGTATTATACACTCGAGCTGCAGTGAATTGCATTTGATAAAGGCTATATTGTGGTTAATGACGACTCTAGCGCCATCGCTAAATAACCACAGGAAACGTCAACGACCCTAAATATTGCTTATGAAGAAATCTCAGTCTAAGCTGCATCGATTTATGCCAGTTTTTTGCAAAAAGTTTTCAAACATCTGTCAGATTTTTCCAAACAATTATAATATTTTATTCAGAAAATTATAAAATATCTGTATTGAAGGAACTATTCTTGTGTTTTTTTATCAGAGTTAATTATTCATTCGCAATACTGACTGAGTTTTAATTTTTTTTCGATATTTTATTCATTCTTTTTATCTGGAAGTTGCTCTGAATTTTCCTTTGCTACGAAGTTTTGACTTTTTCATAAAATATATTGATTGTTCGTTGGTAACACGCAATATTTATTCAAGCAAACATATTCTTTAATTGTGACATCGAAGTCTTAATTTTTTATGAAATGTTGGATCTACCAATATCCACATGCTGAGATATCTATAAAAATGTAAGATTCGGTATTCCTCTGACGGATTCAAGTCCAGCAATACCTACCAGATAATCAGCGAAATCTAAAATAGAGGCATATGTCTAATATCTATGAAATACTCATTCATCATGATTATTTCAATGAAATGGGATAGTTCATCAATTTTAATTTTTCCAAATTAGTATGTGAACTCTTTTTACTAATTCTTGCATATCTGTCATGTTTGTACATATCGAAATCAATCAGACGTACTGGTCAATTTTTACAATAACCTCTTCAATTATTGTCGTGATTTAATAAATTTACTAATAAATCCTTTATGAAATATCTAAAAAAAGTATATAAGAGCTTCCACATATAATTCTTTTCTCTGTTAATAAACATTTGATGTATCCTGAAAAATTAAATTTCAGTGATTTTTGAATCTCTGTAATCCTAAATTGGAAGAAAATTGGAATTAGATATTTTGAATTGTTGATGAAATGTTCTTGTTATAAATGAAAAATATATACCAAAGATATTTTTTGTATAGTAAAAGGTTTTACGAATGTATATATTTTTTTTTAAACCGCATATTCTTGACGATTTCAGGAATTGAAATATCCTTTTGTACTAATTCGAATAGCTATTTTTCATTTGATGTATTTCCATTTGAGTGCAATATATAAGCAATTGTACTTAATTATTTATTATAATATATATATATATATATATATATATATATATATATATATATATATATATATATATATATATATATATATATATATATATATATATATATATATATATATATATATATATATATATATATATATATATATATATATATATATATATATATATATATATATATATATATATATATATATATATATATATATATATATATTTATATATAATCAAGTTTTTTTTTACAAAAACTTTGTTTGAATAGCCAATATATCATATTTTTTGTGTAGAATAGTATGTTACTCAATCAATTACTAGGTATTATTCCATGATATTTTTATATTTAATCGAACATCTCTCAACTCAACAATATTCTCAATATGTGCCACAACAATTTAAGTTATCAAAAACAACATAAAAAGCTTTTTCGTGAATTGTAAATTCTTGTATATTTTTCTATTGTACATATTTTATTCCGTTCCATGAAGAAGATAATAGCATTACTTTCTCTGATTTTGTATGTAACTGTAAAAAGAAAATATCGTTAAAGCTGTTTTATAGGAGTATGAAAGTGTTATGACTGGTTATGAATGATGAGATATTTTAGCTCAAACTGTATATATAAAAATATTCTTGCGAATTTTCTATCCTAGTAGGCAAAATGTTATCATTGTGTATAAATTTTTTTAATTCTTTACGATAGCAATATTTATAAAACTTTGTGATTGTAAAATAAAAAGCCTAAGTACTTCACAATTGTTTTTATTTATCATAATAACCAGTACTATTCAAGTACATTATCTCTTCACATTTTCCATTCTTGTTTTGTCGTACTTTCAATGTTTTGTCATGAAAAACAATTTCAATTTGTAACTAAATTAAAATTTCAATTGATTGAAATTATAGTACTATTACCTACTTCATATACTCATCAATGCTTTTGAGAACAATAGCCTGAAATATAGAGAAAAATATATTGTTCAGAAACTGCTCGCCAAGCAACAATGAGATGACCAAATTATTAAGATCTTCATCTCATTATACAATGATATAATACCTTGCAGAAACTTGATATTGTACTGATAAAAAATTGAAAGTACCTAATAGTTTTTGAATTGAATTGGCATTTACTTTGTGAAAGTTCATATTCATAACTTTATAAAGAAATAAAAAACTAACTTTTCACAGGTTGAGATAAAAATCTATTGAGTAAACGCGTTTCGTCATAACATTTACTTCATCTCGTACTAAATTATGGTATTACAAAACAATCTATTTATACGAAAAATTATCCTACAACAAAATTTTCGAGAATTATCAAAATTGGTATTAATAAAGCAAAGTCAATAATTAGTGATGGTGATATAAGAAAGTTAGTCATAACTAATCCACAAGCACCTCAGTTATATTCTTTAATTAAATTACAAAAGATGGTTACCCCATCAGACCAGTAGTTTCATATATAACAGCTCCAGCAGTTAAAATACCAAAATTTCTGATTAACATAATTAAGAAATATACGAAATTTGAACCCAAGTACGCCATTAAAAATTCAAACGAGTTAATCATAAACATTCGAAATATTATATTACCTCACAATTCAAAATTATTTTCTTTAGATGTGAACAATCTGTTTTCTAGCACTCCACCTAATGAAACTGTACATTTAATAAAAAATTTTCTCATTTCTAATAATGTTCATCCACTAATAGAGTCAAATATTACTCATTTACTGGAAATTTGTTCAGAACAAAATTATTTAATCTTTATAATACAATAAAATTTCGTTCGGATGTGCATACCTTGAGTGTTAGAAGTAGGGGACTGCTTACCCCCCCACAACATCGTACTGCGCTTTTCAAGAAAGGTTTTTCGTACGACATATGCAAGACAATGAATTTTTTATTGCCGAAATTGAGAGGTTGCACATCTTTGAGTAGATTTTCTGCGGAATTGAGGTGCTATTCGGGTCAGAGCCCATGGCACTGATGAGGAACAAGGAGACATTGTAATAATATTATGTTTTGTATTATTTTTTTCTTTTTCTGTGTATCTTTTCAGTTGCGGGTTGTAAGAATATTTAATGAGTAAATTTTTTTTTCTGATTTTAAGTTTTGTGAAAGGGTCGTATGGAAGATCAGTTTCAACTGAATACGACCCTTCTAATTGTGAACAGAATAGTTTTTTTATGTAGTGTTTTTTTCTGAAATGTCTCAATTTGTTGTAGTTTTCTGTCACAATAAAATTTATTATTATTATTATTATTATTATTATTTCAGTTTCAACAACGTGTGTTATAGTAATAAGGAAGGTTTGATCATGGGAAATCCCTTAAGCCCTTTGTTATCAGAAATCTTTATGGATAATTTAGAGAAAACAATTATGAACCACTTCAGCAGTAAATACTTTCTTTATTGGTATAGATACGTTGATGACGTCATTATTTGCTATACTGGTACAATTGCATAATTTCATTACTTATGTTAATTCCATACACCCCCGTATTAAATTCTCTCTAGAAACTGAAATGAATAATTCTATTAATAACTTCGATTTAACTATTACCAGAAAAAGCAACAAACACGAATTTTCAATTTTTCATAAACCATCTCATACAGATATTACAATTCATAACACATCACTACACCCTTTTTCACATAAATTAGCGGCTTATCATAGTATGATTCCTAGGCTTTTCAAAATTCCGTTGTCCGAAGCTAATTTTCGGTAAATAATGGTTATTCATCCAATATTTGGTTTGACAGACTCATTCAGAAGAAAAATTACAAAATGGCAATTTCAGAAGTTTACCCACTTATATCCGAGAAAAGTAAAGTATTTAACAGTTTAACATACTTGGGCAAACCTTCCGAAAACCTGAAATTGTTTTTTCAGAAACAAAATTTCAAAATTTCATATAGAACCAACAACAGTATTGGAAAATTGATTAAATATAACAAATCAAAAATTCATAGAGATGAACGTACTGGTGTTTATAGACTCGACTGTAACGATTGTAAAAAATTTTATATAGGACATACAATTAGAAATTTCAAAACTCGAATACACGAACTAGTAGCTCTATTAAGCAGAAAACTGACTCTTATTATGCGTGCCATCTTATTCAAGAAAACTATACCTTTAATCACAATTATAATATATTACAATTAGAAAATAGGTAGTTTCTATAAAACCAACTGTTGGGAATCCCTATACATCAATAAATATAAAAATCTTGGAGACCTAGTTAACGACCAGATTGAAGTAAACCCTTCTCCTCTCCTTAATCTGTTCAATGTACCTACTAATAACTCTGAATGAATTGCTTATTGTTATTTAGTTTCTCTAGGAACCCTTCTGTTATATTCAATTTTCGTATAAATAGATTGTTTTGTAATACCATAGTTTACTAAGAGATGAAGTCAATGTTATGACAAAACGCTTTTACTCAATAGATTTTCATTTCAACCTGTGAAAATTTAGTTTTTTATTTCTATATAAAGTTGTAACAGTTTTTGACAAGCACCAAATATAAGCTACCCAGTTTCTTCACTGCAGGCATTTGAATTTTATTATAGTAGTACAATATACTGAAACGCTAACGTTTCTTGGTGTTTGGGTGAAGTTATGTGATCTTGTTGAATAAATTTATTTTTATATAAAAAATTACCTACATGAACATCAATTGCCATATTCTGAAGCTTGCATGGAACTGATGATTCAGAGTATGGGTTTCAATTAATGATGTAGGATTGGGACTGGTGAAATACATTCTCGTGAGATATCACCGATCGTAGTTGTCACAAAAAGATCATCGATAAAACGGTGGCGGATGTTACATCTTAGTAAATGAAATGAATGGAAATCAGTAGAAATCTGGTGTTCTCTTGTCGATTGTATGATTTTAAAAAACTTGTTTCTTATAATCGTAACGAAAATTACATGAAATCGGTATTCACAATGAATGAATAATAGAAAATCTCAAGTCTCCCTGACTTATGATCTTTATACAGCTGTTTCTATTTTATTAAACCTCTTCAGTGCAGCACACTTGACTCTGAGTGAATTGACATATTTATACACTCTTGCCTATACTTTGCTCTCATATGAATCTTGTTTACTCTGTTTGGCCCTAACCTCTTGATTTATAATTGAAATTCATTGTCTCTCTTAACATTAATCAATTCTATGTGGCGAATACTTCTCAATTAGTATTATTTGTTAAAATGACTACATTTTGAGAAAGAGTAGGTTTCTTATATTTTTAGAAGTTTTTCAATTGAATTTGACAAAAACTTACCCATAGACTCAATGAAAGTTAAAATGCACAAACTTGTGAAATATTTTGAAATATAAATATACATTATCACATGAAGTAAACAAGTCAAATTCTTCAGTAATTGAAAATTATCAAATAATCGTCCAAGGAGCGGGTTATACTTAATCCGCGACGATAAATCTGCATTCACAACACAACAGTGAATTATAGAAAATGTCCAGTCACTCCGACTCTAGATCTTCATATAAGTGTTTCGATTTTATTAGACCTCTTCAGTGCAGCATACTTGGTTCGGAGTGAATTGACATATTTCTTATCATTTCCCAATACATATCGCGGCCGAACTACTACATGGATAACATTTCATAGCGCACTCCGCCAAAAATATTAGGAACCAACAATTCACATTCAGAACGAAAATGCAAAAAAATCCCGTCAATAGAACAAATACTTCCTGACATAAAAATATATACTCTACGACAATAGCGTACATTTTTAGTCTGAACAGTGATTTGTTGGTTCCTAATATATTTGGCGGAGCGCGTTATGGGTTGTTTTTCATGCAGTAGTTCAGCGATTTTATTAGGGAACAATAAGAAATATGTCAATTCACTCCAAGTCATAAATACCGCACTGAAGCGATATAATAAGATCAAAAGAGCTGTATGCAGATCTTGAGTCGGGGAGAATTGATATTTTTAATAATTCGCTGTTGTATTGTGATTGCAACACATCGCAGAGTACCTACATATAACCAGTTTCTTTGGAGGATTGTTCGATAATTTTCAATTATTGAGGGATTTTCCTAGGTCACCTTATTTTATATATGGCATTGACTATGTTCAACAAGTATATTTCACATTAATTGAATAAACATTTTTTTTTGGAAATTACATATACCGACACATACATATATCTACTACAACAAATAATACAGTTCATCATTTCCAACATAAAATCTCATCATATGAAATTATGGTCCATTGACTTCTCAATATTCTCATGTCATAAACAAACTTGAATAAAGAATTTGGCGTTATAAAGCAGATTGCTACAGTTAATGCATATAATCCACAATTCATGAACGATATTATCGAAATGAAGAATTTTAATTCAGCGATGATGAAAGTTTTTCCAATTTTCATAGATGTTGATGCAAAATTTTTACGAAAATATCAATAACCACTCTTATACCCAATATATAAAGAAAAATGAATCAAAAACGAATAATCTATCAAAATTGGGAGTTTATATATTATCATTTGGTGATTGCAACAAAATATATATCAGTAGAACACATAGAAAGTGTGGCCAAAAAATCAAAACACACAAGCTCCTTCCTGTAAAAAATAAGGGAACTTCTAATTGTTCTAATCATATAATATCTAAGAATTATAATTTTCATTCCTATTTCAATATTTCACTCGCATAGCGTAGGATTGGAACTGAATTTTTGAAAAGCCCTAAACATTGACAGATATAAGAATTCTGATAAATAATTGAATAAAAATATTTACTAATCTCATTCTGTTCTTCTTCAAGTACTGCTATTCAATTCTACTAACTTAATGAATTCAATTTTTTCAGATACATTCTTCTTTTCTGAACTTGTCATTTATTTACTAATCAAATTTTTTTCATTTTTTGTATCAGATACTTTATAGACATTGGAAGTCCAGAATTCCACAAATGCATATCACTGATTTTATATTTTTTCCAATAATCATGTTGCAAGACTAAAATACTATGTGAAATTTTTATTCCATACTTTCACAGCAGTCCAGTAAATTTACCTTCAAGTTAAGGCTAGAATATGTTCTGATTACGATTGTGTTTACCTCTTTTCCTTCCTACATCACATTCTTTAGTAAATATCTCACAAACACGTTTTCATACAGTCTTTTTACACTGTTAATTTACTTTTAAGTATACAATTTACAGTCATTACTGGGGTTGTATATGGTTGAATCATGAATTGAGTTTTCTATTATCGAAATTAATGCTTGCAACAGCGATATATGTCTTCAATGTGAACTATGTATTACAGGCCTGGTTTTTTTTTCACAAGGGACCTACAGTTTAACCCCGGTTCCGAACGGCGAATGGGCTTGGAACTTAGTCATTACCTAACAGTTTATCATATTTAGAACTTCTAAATTTCATGGGACATACACAACACCCAAGATCAAGATGGGACTCGAACCCACAACCCTCGGTTTACAAGCGATACTCCTTACCGCTGGGCTACCGAGGTCTCTAACTGCAACTAATTATATCTTTGAATTGATCAATTGTCGTAAATGCACGTTAGTATAACTATTTAAAAATAAAGTTCCATACAGTTAAACCTATTTTTATTCAACATACAACATTTATAATAGAGCCTTCAAACGAGTTGCGGTGCAAATAATAAAATTAACAATCTTATAAATGTCTTAAAAATATGCCAAAATATATTATTTAGTCGACTCGTTTTTATTTACAATAGATATTTCAAAACAGAACAAATAGATATATTTTTACACATAAAATTCAGAATAATTATATTATTCCAAAAACGCACATTTATTCACAAAATATTTCCAACCACATATTTATTGAAACATTTAATACATTCTTTTTTAGATATAAATGAAGGTATCAATATAAAAAGTGAGCATTTCATTATTTCAATTGGAAGTTATAACTTCAATTATTAGTTTTATTCAATATTTCAAGCATAAATTAATCAATATAATCATCATATCAAAAAACTAATTTGAATTTGATGTTATTTCAAAAAAACACTAACAAAAATATGGTGACATTAATGAAAGTTAACTATATCGGTAGGAGCTTCTTCAACTATCTAATTTATGCATTGTAAGTGTGTCTATGCAGCGCCGTAACTATAAAGATTCCGTGATTCCAGTGGAACTAGACTCGCGACCTCATTAACTATAACTTAATTAATTAACATTGGAGATATCGATTTCTAATCAAAGTCAATAATTATTTATTTATGTATATAGGCCACAAGCCCCAGACATCGTTTTTTCCTTCCTAAATTAATCAGGAATTGGTTTCGTGCTCTAGCAATATACATACAAAAAGAACAAGGTTTTTTAAAATATAGTAAACTTTACAATTATTATAATTATCATAAATATTTAAAAAAATTAAGTATAATTTTCAGAATTTTGCGGAATAAAGGATTGCGTATTCTCAAATGTTTATATAAAGTAACAAACGTTTTTCGTTATGGAAACTGCTCAAGATAACTCTGGATATTATTATCAGCTAGTTACAATGTAGGACAATAAAATACATAAAAACATCACCGATGAATATATTCTTGTTACAAAATTTATGATGAATTCTACTGATATAATATTATACCAAATGGCAGAAAATATTCGTGAAATATATGAAGATGATATTTCAGAAAGAAGTTCCTATGAATTTTCCGAAAATGGTTCTCTGACTAACTCAAAAATATGAATTTTATTTTGCATCGACAGAAGAATTTATCACAAAACTAAACTAATCTAATGAAAATTATTTGAGGAACTCCACGTGTCAAAATCAATTATCGCCTTTACAAGGCTCTCCAATAAAAATATAGTTTTGCATTCTATAGAGTAACATTAAATTATCAAAACATTTGCCGCAGCTGTATCTAGAAAAGTAGCTCCCTAACAGACATACTTTTATATTTACACATTTTGTTCATATAACACTAGTTTCAGTTTTTTTTTGTGCTTCTATTTTTATTTGAGAAGGTTAATCTAAGGTTGCTGTTAATGTCCACATAAATATTACAATTCATAATTTCAATGAATAAATTTGAAAAAACGCGTTGGGTCTGGGTATAGCTTCGAACCCGGTCGGTTTGAATGTTGCTACGGCGCTGCGCCTAGGTTATGAAATTATGTTTGCGTGACCTTCTACCATCTCAGGATATATGAGTACTATAATATCAAGGATAACGTATTATTGCAAATGAAGCAAGACTATAGGGCCTGAGCCATATGGCAGTGTTCTCCCATGGAGCAACTTTGAAACGCCAATTTGAAAACATTTTTATATAAAATTTCAAATTATAGATTATAGTATCTTAGAAAATATTTCTAAGGAAATAAATACATTATACCAAATTTTATTCGTAATATATTTTCATTGACGGAATGAAACAAATTTTTTTGATTCCATGATCATTGTAAAATACATAGGTCCACTGGCAATTGTAAATATTTTCAAAGATATGCAAACGGTCTGAGCTCGAAGAACTACAATAGTTCCAATTTTTCATAATAAGTAAGTTGTGATTGTTAGGTATTTAATTAGAAAGATAATTAAAAAATTTTGATATTAGAAATATGCATGAATTATAGCAATAAAGAACACTTATCTTCACTAAGATGTGGCAGATTGCAAAAACTAAATAATAAATGGAGATTCATTTAATATTACAGAAACTAGAACAGGACATCAAAATTGTCAGATAATACCTCACCATCAAATGTTACAATTATCCAATTCTTCAACCCAATAATTGAATCCTTTTCAGTATAACAAGTCATTATTACAATAAATAGTATTCATTTTTATTTACTATACAGAAACACTTGTTTATAATCCTCCAAAGTATTATCTAAGTAACTGGTTCATCTTACCTCGAAGATATATTAAATTTCCGCTGCTCTTGCGATGATTAGGATCGATTAAAAATCTTTCAACAATTAGTAACGAAATAAGAACACCTATTCACTTACTGTAAATTTAAATTCATTGTGACGCACGTTTTGCATTTACAAGTCTTCTTCGGACTGTCCGAAGAAGCTCTGGAAGAGCGAAACGTGCTTCACAATGTAATAAAATAAACTATGAATATTTTTAAAGTATTATTCAACTATTCAAACAATAAACTTGATGATTTTAAATCGAATGAATCCATACCTATTATTCAGAAATTCTCAAACAGATCTAATTGTTCATTTTCTGTTATATATATATATATATATATATATATATATATATATATATATATATATATATATATATATATATATATATATATATATATATATATATGTAACATCCAAATAACTTCACAGAATATAAGAGACAGCTATTATCATTTATTTTTTCTCCAAATGACATTAAATGTAGCTTTTTAATGACACCAAATAGGCCTAAAATGAAACAAGCTATTGACTTTTAAATGAAAAAATTACACAAAACTGATAATCCACCAAACGTCATCAGCAGTAAAAATAGTAACGAAAAGCCAGTTACCTTTAAGGATCGGGATAATTATCAAAATAAGTATTAAAAAAACGAATTTTCGTTAAATTGGAGCAAATTTGGAGAAAAAATTATATGTTTCAAACGGCACAAAAGCAGATTTAATGCCTTGGCTGGTATGAAACACCAGCCGCGTACTCAAATTCAAAGTATCCAATTTCTGACAATTGATCTGGGAAAATGAAGTTTTCAACTGAAATTTTCTTCTTGAATAATAAGCTTTATACTATCAATTTCAGGGTACTTTTGATTATTCACTATTTTGAGAGAATATTTAACATAAATTAAGATATATCTGTACAGTACATAACCTATTCTAAATTTTATTGATGATGAACATTTCATCAAACCTACAAGCAAATGATACTGGATTTTCTTAATATTTCTGAATATCAGATGGCAATTCCTCCATACATTCAGCTTCCGCAATACATTGTCTACCCATATCTGTATAGGTTTTCAGATTATCAAGACATTTCATCCAATTACTGAAATTGATCCGACCATTTCATTTCATATATAAAATGAACCCACATAATCCAATTTCACTTGTACTGCTTCTTTAAATGAGCCTTACTTTTCACATTTTCTACCTTAAAACCTGGGCATTCAATATGCAACATGATTATCATTACTCAAACTTATCGTAATATATACTTTTGTTATTTAATTTTAATAGAAATTATTTCAATAAGATTAGTGAGATTTTGGATAACTTTGAGATCAATGATGGGATTTTCAACAAAAGCAATAATTCATTATTGTGAAAGAAAACGTGAATCCCGTTGTAATTTGAAGTGTTTGTCTTTACCTAATTAGAGTCAATTGGAAATTGATATATGCATGTATCAATTAATCTCTTTAAAATCCCACGCTATATTGCGTTGGGTGTAATTCAATGGAAATAATTAATTTATTTACACCATTAAACCTTAATTAATAAATATATATTGAATGAAATAATTAATGTAAAAATATTTTACCTTCATAATCAAATTTTATTTCAATTTTTTATAAATTCATTGTCAGTCTTGTAATTCAAGACTGATATTCACATGTTTAATGATATGAAATTTAATGTGTATAAAAAAATTTTCGAGAGCAAGCACGTTCCAAGATATGTGATCCTACTTAATTAATTAATTTTTGTTTCATGAGTATTTTATCATATCCTTGAATATCATAAATTTTCAATTTGTTAAAAATATTTTCACAATCATCAAGAATCTGCTGCATATATGTCAAAAGTGTGAAATATAGCTCTGTATCTGGTGTTTTGTGTTATTGCATAATTGATAAAACAATAATGTGAAGAAATAAATACTCATCATGTATTATGATACTTAAGTACTGATTTAATGATCTACTATATGATATTTAATCATTATGAAAATTTTGAAAATTTTCTCTGCCTGCTAACATAAATTATAAACGAACTAATCGAACTTATTTCGAGGATATTTTCATCTTCAGCGCATGTAATAAACTCACTTAAATTGGACTAAATATAGAAAATAAAAGTCGAGGATTAAAAAATTATGCTTTATGAAATTCTAAAATCTCCAGATAATTTAAATTCGAAGACTTTTAGCGGCCGTGAAGATTTTGCATTTCTGAAATGTCGAGGAATTGGTGGTTTATATTCATGAACTCAGTTGCTTGAGTCTGATTCTCGATTAATATAGCATTTCAAATATTTTTTGTATCTGATTTTGAAGATTTATATGAAGATGAAAGCATGTCTAAAAGAATTCCGCTGAATGTATTTATAATAATGTATTAAGACAGTTGAAATTTCTATTGGCAATATTTCCTTTATCATATTTTGTAGGAACTATATTGAATACATTATTCTAATAATGTGAATGAAACTTTGTTTATTATTTTCTCTTCATTTTGTTAAACATAACTCATTTTGAATTACTCATCTGATGAAACGGCAATTGATACATTTTCATATAAAATTTCAAATTTTAGACTCTCTAGTATTTTAGAAAATATTTCTAAGGTAATACATACCATAATATATTTTCATTGACGGAATGAAAAATTTTTTAATTACATGATCATTGTAAAATTCATAGGTCCACTGACAATTGTAAATATTTTCAAAGATATGCAAACGGTCTGAGCTCAAAGAACTGTAATAGTTCTAATTGATCATATAAGTAACTTGTGATTGTTAGGTATTTAAATAGTAATTAAAGCATCCCACTGAATGTATTTACAATAATGTATTATGAGAGTTGAAATTTATATTGGCAATATTTCTTTTTATTATATTTTGTAGGAACTATATATTATTCTAATAATGTGAATGAAACTTTGTTTTTGATTTTCTCTTCATTTTGTTAAAAATAACTCATCTGATGAAGCCACTATGGTTGGCGAAATAATTGTTTTGTTTACCAACTTAAAGTGAAAATCAAAAACCGAAGTTATATTTACATTATTGTTATGGATTTTCACCAAGTGTCGGCCCAATCAATTGTTCACATAATTCTATTGTATGCGACGAGAAAATATGAGATCAATTTTTCCATGGAGAATATAAGTTCTATGTAATTATCCGAATTCTGAATTGAATACTTTATCCCAATCAATCCTAAGGTGAGAAATGAAGAATAAAATTTAAACTTCAAAATAAAACGCACTTGGCTTAAGTTTCACTATATAAACATATTTAGATTATCAAGTCTTGATAATAAGTTCATAACTCGAAACATGTCGACTAGCCTTTACTGCTAAATACAGTATCTATATATTTTTATATAGTGAAACTTAAGCCAAGTGCGTTTTATTTTAAAGTTTATTCTTTATGATGTTTCACCAAGTGATGTACGCGAATTCAATCTCATTTAATAGGAAATGAAAATTGTGATACATCGCAACATCAGAAAGTGACGAAAACCTATCACTACATATTCTTCCAAATGAAATTATTTTTCAAGGGAATGTCATGATAAAAATTCAATCAATATTTACCATCAACAGAGCTATTGATTCACACAAAGTCGGCTACTCTAACCGGAGTTCAATTATATCGTTCCCTAATTCCCTCAATGTATTTCCGATTTATAATTAGAGAATTGTATAGAAAATAATAACTCGGAGAGCCATCTTCAAATGGACCTTCAAAATCAATTATATTCGAAAAATTTTGATATCGGAACAGAATAAAATTGTTCATCAAGATCATAGTATTGCAAGACAGCGTCAAAAAATTTTGAATTACGGATGGAAACTTCTTATTTTGTGGTTTGATATTAACATACCTATAATTTCAAAATTAATCATAAAATCGAGATCCAGAATGAATATTTTGAAACAAATTGTGCAATATCAATTCAATAGTTCTTTGAATTGAATTGGCATTTACTAGGTTAAAGTTCATATTCATAACTTCATAAAGAAACAAAAAACTAACTTTTCACAGGTTTAAATACAATTTAATGAGTGAATGCGTTTCGTCATAACATTGACTTCATCTCGTACTAAATTATGGTATCACAAAACAATCTATTTATACGAAAAATTGAACACAGGGGAGCTCTTAGAGAAACTAAAGAACAATAAGCAATTCATTCAGAGCTATTGGTAGGTACATTGAACAGATTAAGAAGAGGAGAAGGGTTTACTTCAATCTGGTCATACCTATTAACTAGGTTTCCGGAATTTTTATATTTATTGATGTATAGGGATTCCCAACACTTGATTTTGTGGAGACTATTTTCTAACTGTAATATATTATAATTGGGACTGAAGCTATGGTTTTCTTGAAAAAGATGACACGCATAATTAGAGACCGTAATATGATTGACAGTCTCATTCAAAGGAAAAAATACAAAATGGCAATTTCAGAAGTTTACCCACATATATCTGAGAAAAATACAGTCTATAACAGTTTAACATAATTAGGCAAACCTTCCGAAAACCTGAAATTGTTTCGTCATAAACAAAATTTCAAAGTTTCATATAAAACCAACAATAACATTGGAAAATTTAATGAAAACAACAAATCAAAAATCCATAGAGATTAACGTACGGGTGTTTATAAACTCAACTGTAACGATTGTGAAAAATCCTATATAGGACGTACAATTAGAAATTTCAAAACTGGAATACACGAACACCAACGTAGCTATATTAAGCAGAAAACTGACTCTATGCGTGCCATCTTATTCAAGAAAACCATACCTTAAATCATAAAGATAAAATATTACAGTTAGAAAATATTATTCACAAAATCAACTTTTGGGAATCCCTATACATCAATAAATATAAAAATTCCGGAAACCTAGTTAATGACCAGATTGAAGTAAACCCTTCTACTCTTCTTAATCTCTTCAATGTACCTACCAATAGCTCTGAATGAATTGCTTGTTGTTATTCAGTTTCTCTAAGAGCCCCCCTGTGTTGAATTTTTCGTATAAATAGATTGTTTTGTGATACCATAATTTAGTACGAGATAAAGTTAATGTTATGACGAAACGTGTTTACTCATTAAATTTTATTTAAACCTGTGGAAAGTTAATTTTTTGTTTCTTTATGAAGTTATCAATAGTTCTTCCACTTATAAGTGCTAACTGCTATTTTATTCTTAATTTCGAAATCTTAGGTTTATATTATATATTAAAACGTATTTACTACAGGCGAAATACGGATAAAGCTTCACTATAGTCCGAATCCGCTAGGAATTATTGATCTGGTGGCTGTTTTTACAAAATCTTTCCTATGATGCCGACTGCAAAAATAATGAGGCCATTGGAGGGAAGCCTGTCCATGAAACTTCCATTGCAGAGAGATCCAGTGCAAGAACAATAATTTACTTTAACATCATGTGTACCTGACCTCCTTACACATTCTCGATCATCTTTATCGCTTGTGATATATCCACATGCTCGGATAATTCTCACCTTTTCATTCACTGGAAATACAGAAAAACATTTAATTTAGTTAATGAAATCATAATTAGTTTCGACAGTTCAAGATACATTTTTTGCCGAGAATAATAGACTATTGCCCTTAGTCAGTTATCGAAAGCAATCAGTGAATTGCGGCACTAGTTTTTGAATCAGTTTTATACTGCCTGGACATTTTAAAGTTTTTTTATCATATTTGATAATATAATTAAAATAATAATAGTTAGTCGGTACATTCCATTAAAAATGCTGAGTAAATGCACAGTAAGGAAACAAAGTCATCATAAAATGAAATACCATTTATTCAGCGTATACAACTAAGGCACAATAATATTAATAACGATCATAATACTCTCGCAAAGTGGGATTGGTGTTTTGCTTCATTTACGCAGGGACTAAGTTCATCTACCATGCTGGGTTCGAATCCTGTTCAGAGTAGACCATGTTTTACGTAGTAAGTCGTAGCCCACGTGTTTTATTCACCCCGCAAGTATTTATGAGTTAGGCGGGCTGCTTAAGTTATGAGGATGAACTCCTTCATCCAGATCAGAGGATACACTTGTATGTACAAGTGCATAAAGGCTGGGTGATACTAGATATTCATGAAAGAGAGGAGTTGAGGTAGGGATCAGAGGATGATACTGGCCCAGCATTCATCTTTGTAAGTTTGCAAGCAGTGAATTATATACGCTATGAAGAAACCACAGACGAAAACTCTTGGCAGACCAGACGACCCAGAGTTTGAACCCGGGACCACCTGGATGCTAGCCAGTGTGCGTGAAAACTTTGTTAACTATCTCGGTGGAAACATCAAATAATGTCTCAACGTTCTTATGGCACACAAATTATGTCACAGCACCACCATTCAGAAACGAAGAAAAGAACGCCCCTAAGTAAGGCGAAAACGTACACCACCAACAACTTGCATGTTCTGACACCAAAATCGTCCACAAGAGTGAAATATCTACATCATGTCGATGTAATGTAACATTCACACAACAATACAGTAGCAAATGCTCTAAAATATTCCCTTTTCGAAGTAATTGCAAATAATGAAATTTTATAATGTGTGTAGATATAAATATATAAAATATATAACGAAAATGTAAAAAATTAGAAGAATTCATTTTGGTATCTCCAATATTTGGGGGGAATGGCGTGGATATGCGGAAATGTTCATAGTAGTTACATAATTTTTAATTGAGAACACCAAATTAAGCCTTCAAGGGTTTTTTGGAGAGTGTAAGGAGCTAGAACGTACCAGTCAGCATTTTTGCACCCCCAAACCCCCTCCAGATTGAGTAAGAATATTGATGTTAGGTAGTGGCATTAGTTATGTCTCCAAGCACAGTGGTATTTGAGGGTTTGCACAGCTGCACACGTTCTGCATATTCAGTTAAATGGTCGAAGTTAAGGAAAGTATTTTTCTTAACTGTTCGTTCACGGGTTTCCTCGCCTAAACAGATCCTACAGATTGTGTTTGAGTGTTCAAATTTTAAACGTGGATTGACCTGATGTTTCCGAAATTTTTTTTTTTTCGTGGGTCGTAAGGTTTTGCTAGCCTCTACAGGCCTTTCAAATTGACATAGTGGTTCAAGAATTTGTTTGTAAAATGAACGAAAATTAGGATAACATACTACCTTAGAGACGGAGCTCTGCTGCCCAGGCATTTTTCTCATTGCATCACCTGATATCTGATATAATATGATATTCTATGATTTTATAGATCGTCGAGAATGCCTAGCGAAAACTAGCCTTCATCGAGACAAGTCACGCTACTCGCTCTGAGAAACTAGTCTATTAGTTTGTAGCACGAAAGCATACAGAAATAATCGTGATCATAGATTCATTTAAGAGACTCTGGGGGAAATTGCTGAAATCAATCGATTTGTTGATTACTGTTAATGTATGAATCGCAAATGAGGCTTTCAATGTTTTATCACGAAACTTCACGATTTCACAATTTTCTGGCATTTGAAATATTGTCTCATATATAATTCACAATTTTGGATGGAAGGGGTCATTGTTAGCAGATAAGTAAACAGAAATCCGGTAGGAAAAATTATGAAGAAAAAATTTTACTTGAATTTCAAAAACGTGATCAGCATAGCTTTGTCACTAAGGTTGTAATTTTTCCGAAGTACACCTCATCGCGATGAAAGGAATAAATTCTAGTCAAAAAAAAATTAATAATAAGCCGACATTAAAAAAAGAAAATGGTTTATTCTTTTGCAATGCAAAGTACTCACATATCGATAATAGCAAGTCGAGATACGATGTGAACGAAATAAAGTCTGTGCAAAAAAAAGCAGCAGTAGGTACAAATTTAGACACTCTAACACTAACTCAATCTGCAGAGGCCTGTGGTGGCGAGTAAAACCACGAAAAAACAAGATACGTAAAAATGGCGGTGCAGAAAAATTTATAACTCCAAAAGGAATTTTCTACACATGTGATCAATACACTTGCAAATGTTCAACCTTCTGATTTAATTTAGGAGGGTTTAGAGGTCCAAAAATCCTCCAAAAGCCGTTTTTTATACCTCCATAATTATAACCTTTACCCTAGACTCATAATGTATCGTAGATTTTACGACGCTTGTTTTATGTCGTAAAATGTTGATACCTTCCGTGCAAGCCATCGATCTGTGCGTTTCAGTACCTTCCTAGGTAGTCTTCTAGTAAACATAGATGTGCAGGCTTGTTTTAAATTCGGTCGTGTTAACTGTGTTTTGAGCAGAGCGTCGTAAAATTTACGACTCATTAGTATTAACGTATAACTTTTGTAGAAGTGTCGGGAAAAAAGTAAGGTTATTTTGTATTTATGTTTAACTGATTTTATACAAGCACTTTTTTAGAGAAAATGGATTACAATAGGCCTTTGACTGAGCAAGAATTACAGAAAGAAATTGAAAAAATTATGAATGGAGAGAATGATTCAGAAGTACAGCTTTTTGAGGATAACGAGAGCGATTGGGAGGAAGAAGATAATTTGGAAATTGAACGTGATAGCAGTGATACAAGTGATGATAATGAGGTCAATCAAAATTTATCGAGAGCTGAGTCAGGAAAAGGAAGAAAGTGAATCAACTGATGATAATATTCCTTTATCTAGATTGGTACTACAAAAGCAAAAACAAAATCTGAAATATATAATAAAACCAAAGTCTAGACGTCTACAAGGAAAAGATGGTCACAAATGGTCTGCCGAAATACCCGTTAGGTCAAGGAGAACTGCCAGTCGAAATATTATTCATTTTATGGCCGGAAGTAGAGGAAAAGCTGGAACATATTCCACTAATGCTGAATATTTCCTGCACTTCTTTACTGATGACATTCTGGATACAATTATCCGTCATACGAATGAAGAAATTGCAAGGAAATCTGAAAATTATGCTGACCAATTATCGACTGTGTCTGCCTTGTCTAAAGAGGAACTATTAGCCATGTTTGCAATTTTAATATTGTCTGCTGTAAAAAAGGACAATCATTTGAATGCAAAACAAATGTTTGACTCGACAATCTCTGGTGCATTTCATAAAGCTTGTATGTCCTGTGACCGTTTTATCTTTTTGGTAAACTGCCTTCGATTTGACAACAAGACAACAAGTCAACGAGACGGGAAAGGGCCAAAAATGATTCTTTCGCACCCATTAGTGAAATATGTAAAGCATCGTATACTCCTTCATCATACCTTACAATTGATGAACAGCTTCTGGGTTTTCGTGGAAGATGTCCATTTGGAATGTATATTCCGAATAAACCATCCAAATATGGAATCAAAATTGTAAGCTGTGTGATTCTTCGTCTAAATATATGATAGATGCCAGTCCTTATTTGGGAAAATCGACAAAGACGGGTGGGTTGCCACTAGCAAGTTTTTATGTAAAGGAGTTGACTAAATCAGTTCATGGTAGAAACAGAAACATTACCATGGATAACTGGTTTACGTCTGTTGGATCAGCAGACGAACATTTGCGTAAAAATAAAAGGAAATCCCTCCCGAGTTGTTGCAATTAAAAGGTAGGGAGCCTCAAACATCAATGTTTTGTTTTGATAAAAACAAAACTTTAGTCTCTTACGTGCCCAAGAAAAACAAATTAGTATTATTACTATCAACACTACATGAGGGAGCTGAGGTTTCGGAAGACAAAGGTAAACTAGCAATCATTTTGAATTACAACGAAACAAAATCGGGAGTAGACACGTTTGACCAATTATGCTCCAATATGAGTTGTAGTAGGAAAACTAGGAGGTGGCCGTTGTGTGTTTTTTATGGAATGGTTAATGCTGCCAGTATCAATTCATATGTCTTATACTGCAGCAATAAAATAAAAAATCGCGAAAAACCAATGCGACGTTATCAATTTATGATAACCTTGAGTAATGAGCTTGCCAGGCCATGGATGGAGCAAAGACTAGGTACCAAGAATTTGTGCCGTAATCTCCGCCAAACGATTTGCGATATTCTCAAAATTAACCCTCAACCCGAGAATACTGCTCCTCCATAGAGGAAACGCATAATTTGTTTTTACTGTCCCAGTAGACTGAGGCGTATGACCGCTATGTACTGCCCCCAATGCAAACACCCAATTTGTGGAGAACATCGTAGGACATGCTGTACAACATGTTTACAAGATATGTAATTTTTTACAAACTTATAAATGAAATGTGTTGCTAAAAGTCCAAAGAATTTATGTTAATTTTTATAATTTTTTAAATAAATATTTACGTGTGATATGCATTTTTTTTTAAAAAGTCCTAAATTTTACGACACATTATTATTAACGTGTGTAAAAATCATATTAGTATTCTAGGGTTAAAAAAAAGAGAATGCCAAATTTCGAATATGTAGTGTGAAATCAATTTCCATGTCTTTTGCTGAAATTTTATGGCCATGCTTCTTCATGTCACCCCCCCCCCCAAGTTTAGAGGTACCAAAATTTCCTCTGAATTAGCACAAATTTCATAATTTTCACGGGTTTTTTATTGACGTATTGGTATGCACTTTCAATTTTTAAATGATCAAATATATCAGATTTCTCAAGTTCTTCGTCAAATCATAGATAATTCCCAAAGCTTGAGGAAATGAAGCATACTCTTTCACCATTTCCAGAAAATTTGAGTTTATTCGAAAAATATTGCTTAATATCTAAATATTAGTCATATAAAATTATTGAAGATTTAACTAGGTACCTTTCTGAATGGTCTTTCGGCAAAGCGTGGGCGGATCTTCGATGTGTTCTGGTTTTTGTTTAAGTGAACAATTCACAATTCCAATGGTTACGTTATCGAAGGGATCACCACATCTAGGATCGTACTCTGAATTGCATTCATAGCAGAATATGGATTTATCAATGAATCTTCTTGTGTCTTGTCGATTTTTTGCATGGCCTACTGAAACAAAATAACGTTTCAAAAATTAATTCGTATAGAGTAAATCATTTGGTATAGATCAGATTTATTGACCTTTGAAATCAATAAGTTATTATAACTCTTATTGAAATCTGACATGGAGGCGGAGTTAGGTGATAACGTCAAAACATGGCGTCTCAAAATCAACTTTCAATACGAGTTATATGAGAGATTTGAGAGAAAAAAAATCCTAATGTAACTCAAGATGTATTAATAATGAATATACAAAGAAAAACTTTTTCGTTTCGTGTGTATTCTTATTATAACTAACTTCAATATAATAACCATCATAAACATAAATTTGTTACTCCGTCAATTCACTTAATCTTCCATGAATTCGTCATCTTCTTAGATTGGAGAAGACATATTTATGGTACCACATATCACTGTAAACGTTTCTTCCAATAATACCAATAAATGTTCAGGCAACACAGTTTAAATGTTTTGGCTGCAGCATATGGAATTTTCATTAATAATGGGAACTAATCTGAGTTTGATTCTTTTGTAAAATGCAAAGAACACACCGTCATTCTAGAAGTTGTGTGATTCTTTTTCAAATTGAATTTCCATACCTTCAATAAATCAATATTTTCCTTTTCTCCAAAATGATTTTCTCTCGATAAAACATATTTGTTTGGCTTCGGAAACCGATGAAAGCTAATACTTGCATTTGTATATGCTTTAGAATTACAATTTTTCACGCCACCACTCTCTAGACTTGCTGATTCTACGTTTTTCAAAATTAACACTTTCCATTATTCACCTTTTGCGACCTTATTTGTAAGAAATCAAAAACTTGACATGCAATTCTATAATATGTTGACGTTGGAAATACAAACTTCATCCATCTGGCCGCCAGAGTTCGCCAGCTGACATGTCAGATCCCAATATCTGTCAATTTCTAGGGCATCCTAAAAGTTTCCGTAACCCTAATAAAAAATTGACAATTTTGTGACACTATAATATCAATATCGCATATCATACGAACAACTCTTTGGTTTAATATAGAAAGAGAAATGAATAATCAACGAGTAAATGGTCAAAATCTGGATTCTATAAATTGTTATGTGGTGATTGTAATAAAATTAAAATGTATATCAGTAGAACACATGAAAACTGAGAGAAAAATGAGAGAGATTGTATTTATTTCAATCATTTATTAGATGAGATGCATTCAATACAGCTTTCAACAAGGCTTTCGATATCTTACATAGAGAGAAGAGGATTGCAAGTGAAGTTTCAGGAAACTTTAGAAGTTAACAGGTATGAGAATTCTGATAACTTGAATGAATAAATAGATTGAAATCATTCTCATTAAAAAAATGGTTTATAAAAATAATTTACACATTCATTACCTAAAATACGCATGACGCACGTCATGCGTCTTCTTCAGATGCTAAATTAAAACTAAATATGTATGCTTCTCCGTTATATGAAATACAAAAAAATCCGGACATCCTACTGCGAAGAACTAGGAATGATAAAACACCTCGGCGCATGCGCATGTCGTAATGCCTATCTTTTTTTTCTTTTTTCGTGGGGAAAAATTCGAAATAAAAATTCCCTTATGAAATCATATGTGTTTTTTCGCACATTCGAGACTAGACCACCGATGAAGCAGCATCGCCCTGGGAAAGCGGTGAATTCGACGGCAAGCGACTGAAACTGAAGACGACGAGGAGTGAAGAAGGACCTAGATGGGCTGAGAGATTGTCCATCAGACACGTTCTTCATCGGTTCGCTAGTAAGGAGAAGCGCCCAACAGAGGACGGCACGGTGGGATGGAAGCGGATCGTCAGGTTCGAAGACGAATGATGCTCGTTGCAGACGACGAGAGTGAAGATGGATTTTGGATCTCGATGTCGGAGTAATTGCCGTTGCAGACGACGAGTGTGAAAATGGAAGTTGGATCTCGAGGTCGGAGTGATGAGCACGAATGATGCTCGTTTCAGACGACGAGAGTGAAGATGGATATTGGATCTCGATGTCGGAGTAATTGCCGTTGCAGACGACGAGTGTGAAAATAGATGTTGGATCTCGAGGTCGGAGTGATGAGCATTGATCAAGATCGAACCAACCTGGGATGAAGCGAACATACTTCCAGTCGATAGAGAATGCCACGGGCAGTCGTCAGGTATGTTTACTTGATTTCAAAATTAATGCGACGCGACGCAGAGAGATATACACTTGGGTCTTGAAATATAGACACAAGGAAGGGAACAGGTTCTAGTGCTGACCGCAGCACGAGAGTCCTAATCTAAGTGTGAGACTGCAGGTTTAGTAGGCTAATGCCCGGAAACCGAAAGAACAGAGGTGTTTTTAGTGGGTAGGCAATGTTGATATATATTTTATATATATATATATATATATATATATATATATATATATATATATATATATATATATATATATATATATATATATATATATATCAATTATTGAATCCCACACACGCCGGGTTCGCAACCGGTATCGCTTTTGAAGTTTTCACCTCGATATAAAAAATAAAAAAGAATGTGTTTTATCGATATCCGTTGGAATTTTTAAAATTGGGCCATATCCCAACTTTTTGTCGTGAGACTATAACCCCTTTAGCTTCGCCTCGGGGTAAAAATAAATAGATGACAAACTGTGTAGAAAGGCTTAATAGACGGATGGTTACAAATAATCAATAAAATAGGAAACCCCATTCTAAACTGCTAGTCAGGTAGTTCGGAAATTCTAAAATGATTCAGAAGGGGGCTTTCAGTTTGATTAATTTAGCTATTCAATAGGAGACCTGAATTTTTGTATTCATTAATCTGTAATGATTCCACAAAATTAAGTTTAATTCCCTTACTTTCAGCATTTAATATTTTAAAGTCAAAATTGAATGTGTGATTTTCTTTAATTAAATGGTTTGCAAATGTGAATCCGACTTTCGATTAACAAAGCTACGTTTGTGTTCTGAAATTCTGGTCTGAAAGGATGTGAAAGTTCTACCAATGTAAAACTTATCACACGGAGCTACAGAATCTCATAAAAATCTAGTAACATACTAAGTGAAGCAAGAGGTTTCAAATGATGAATCGCATGCATACATACTGTCATTTTATAAAAATTACGATGACGTCATATTTTTGACAGATGTCAATAAATGAACAAAATAATTTGATCAAAATGTAGTACACCGAAAAACTAAATTGATATGTTCAAGTGTTTTCCATAAAACCGGAAGTCCACCAAATTATTAGGGTCCATACTTTCTTTCCATACTATTTTTCCACACTGTGTGTGTATATATATATATATATATATATATATATATATATATATATATATATATATATATATATGATAAAGCCACCTTGAGGCAAATCACCGCATCATAGATTCAATTATAGTAATCGTCAAAATAAATGTGTTTTCTCAAAGTATTATGTTAAAACAGTTTGAATTAGTTCAATTTCCAAATGGTTAGTTTCTACAAATAACTGATTATTTCTGGGCACTTTGATTATCTCTTCCAATTAAATTATGTTCATTATATAATCTCCAGCTCGAATTATTCACGTTCTTCAAATGAAAATATTTATTTTGGAATTTTTCCAAATGACGAATGTGTTAATTTAGCCGAATTGACTTTCCGAATGTATCACTGACCTTAAAAAATATTTACGGATGTATGTTTTTATCAAGACATTGAATAATTAACTTTTGTTGCAAAATGCTTCATTCAGATCATTTCGGATATAATCTTATACTCTAGTAGTGACATGATAGCTTCAAAAACTTTAATTACAACGAATGGATACAATCTTTCTTGATACAGGCAGTCTGCCATGATAACTAAACGTCAAATACCTCAATAAGGCTTTCATGTTACCATGCATTTACTCAGAATCCTTTGGCAAAGGGCTTGGAAGTAATAAAAACAAGGGATTTTGTTTACCGGTTGTCTGAAATCTTGTTCAAAATCTTAGAGTAAATCTGAGCTTGAGTGATGTTCGTTATAGATTCTGTTCAACTGCACGTCGCATAAAAATTCAAATGAGGAAAATCATGAAAATAACTGCCTTAGGAAAATTTTTTCACAATGCCTCATAATTTTTTCAGTCATTATCATTTTATTATAGTAATTATTAGTAATTATCATTCAGGTTTTGACTAAGTAAACAGTTTTTTTCATTGACTGCATTGGCCGTGTCACATAAAGTGCATTTGTTTATTTATAAAGAGTAAAGTATTTTCAATTTAATGCAGCATGTCTTACTTGGCAGTGACAATTTTCTTTCCCGTTATCCTTAGTAGTGTGAGCAGTCCACTAAGAAATGTCAGACAGTTAAACTCTTGTGTCAGTTTACGAAAATTGATGGATCTTTTTTATTCAAAGGGTAGTCGAGGGTGACCAGTACGTCGTTAGAAATTTAAGTGGCTAATTAACTATGGGTTATATTTTCTTTAATTATGTTTGCGTCTTTTGCTAGTTAATTTGTCATAAAAGCCCAATTTTTTTGGTTTAGTATTAGGTACTGTAAAGTCACTAAGTTTAATATGTATGTAACGTGTTTTTTCTAATTACTAGCTCTTCTTTCACTGCTTTGTCAGCTTGTTCGTATCCTTCGATTCCAGCATGAGACGATGTGTAATAGAATATGATATTATTGTTTCGTTTATCTTAGATTATTCATTTTTTTGCATTAGTGTGTTGTCTTTGTTATAATTTTTGATTATGTCCAGTGCGCTGAGTGAGTTTTCATATATGTGAAAGTTGATTCGTGGGCTAATTTTTGTATATTGAAATCCCTGTTTTGTTGCTATATTTCTCCGGTTAATAAACTAACTATATTTTCAATGTCTGGCAATATGAGCTGTCAAAAATGAATATCTGACAGGATCTGATCTGAAGATAGCAGTGTCCACGGCTTGAAATTATGACAATTTAAATACTTCTAAATATGTATTTTTATTCCAACTAAATAGTTGAGGACGTTTATTTAATTGTTTTGCATTTTTGAACTATCGAATTGATAATTTTTAAAATTACATTGACGATTTCCTGAGCTCAGAATATAAATACATTAGTTTAAATTTCAATTGAGCAATCAAATTTTAATCAGAAGGTTTTTTAATCTGTCGCCCAAATCTACAGAGTAGCCAAATTGTGGCAAGTGTTAAATGACGAATATTTCAGAGTAAAATCACTACGCATCTTATGTGAAGCTATCTATTTCCATCAGAAAGTATTTTTTAGCCGCCGTCCAAGTCTACAGAGTAGCCAAATTGTAGAATGTGTTAACTGACAAAGTGTTTAGAGTTAAATTATCTATAAAAAAAATTGAAGGTAACAACAACATATTCGTTTAAATAAAGACCAACCTATATGTCTTTCCGATATCGCCCAATATGTAGCCTTCGAAATGAAATACTAGCCACATCCCAAACTCCGAGAGCAATCTAACCATAATAGGGTATCTTTTCAAGCTGTTAAAATTTGAGAGAATGATTAAATTTGATGAAAGAATGAAACGTAACAACAATAATAGTCAACAGATATTCATTTGAATAATGATCAACCTATCTATCTTTCCGACATCGCACAAGATCTAGTCTTTCAAATGAAAAATTAGCCACAACGCAAAACTCAAGGTGCAATCTTATCACAATAAAGTATATTTTCAAGATAGTGAAATGAAAACACACAAGAATATAGATAATAAATTTATAGTCTTCTGAGTCATTTTCCAAAAGATTAAATGTTGTTTAGTATTATTGACACGTACATGTTGATTACTATTAACATACTTTCCGACATCGTACAAGTTCTAGCTTTTCAAATGAAAATTTAGCCACTTCGCCAAACTTCAGTCGAAATTTTACCACAATAGAGATAGTTCAAGATAATAAAATTAAAATAAAGAAGAATATCAGATACTAGAATTAAAAGTATCAATAAGACAGATAGTCTATTGAATAGTGATCAGCCTTTTTGTTCTTCTGACATCATACAAGTTCTAGCTTTCAAATGAACAATTAGCCAATGCAATATCACCACAAGCGGGTATCTTTGCAAGATGATAAAATAAAAAAAAAAGAATATAGGAAACTGCAATCAAAGTTAACAATAATACTAGATAACATATAGTATTTTGAATAATAATCAACCCAATGTATTTCCAACATCGTACAAGTTCTACCGAACCGAAGAACACCAAGTCCTCATTCAAGGTTTTTCCTCGGAATGAACAACCACTCTGGTATTTAAATAATGACAATCTCAATTGAAACCTCACAACATGATTTCATTTTTGAAGCTGTTTTGTTTTATTCGTTTAAGTTATTTGCTATTAAGATTCCTATTACTAAAAGCGTAAAAATAATGAAAACCATATAAATTAGTACAAAAATATTTTAAAAGTGTTTAACTTATTTTAAATTAGGTTCAAAGGTACTGTATTATATTCAACATAATTAATGAGCTCAAATCTGTCAATTAACTATTCAAATAATTCCGGAAATGAAGTTATTTCAAAAGTAGATCAAAAGTTCAAATCATGTCAGATCAATTCTACTCACATTCCACGAAACCAAATCCCAGGAAGAAGAGAGCACAAATTGTATTTAGGCAGAAAGCTCTGGAACAGGCCATGTTCACGTTGATCTTTCACACACAATCATAGAAAGATGTACATGTATTTGAAATAAAACAAAATATTTCAGCACAATCTGATTTATCGTTCAACGGAGTTGACTTGTCTGTTCGGCTTTTAGCGCCTAGCAGTGGATGGTATCGTGACGTCATAACGCCTATCCCTACTGCCACCTTTTCAAAATATGACGTCACATTAGGGATCGATAGGATCGCCGCCTTTTCGCCATCTACACTGAGGGTAGTGTTTTAAGAGAAATATTGAAAAAGAGCTCCATTTCTCAAATTCCATAAATATAGTCCGATATAACGGCTAAACTATTTATTTATGTCTAAAAGGAATCTATTCTTTATCTCCTAACTTGTGACCTTATATTTCAATCAATAAATTGAATAATAATTAATGATTACAATTTATTGACTTCATTGTATTCATTCAGGAAATATATGTTTATCAGAATGTTTTTTCGGTTGTACGGACAACGATTCTTTTGCCAGTGAATCTTAATCGTAATTTTTCTAGGTCACAATATTTTGTTTCCATCTGCCTTCGAAAAATAATAAGGATTTTGATTCCCAGAAAATTTAAATCTTTCCGTACTATTTACTTCGACAAAATTTCTTGAAAATTTGAAATTTTGTTATATCTGAAATTGAAAAATATATAGCATCCAAAATGTTTTGCATGCTTGCCTTAAAAATATCATATTTCTAGCCATTATCATAACTTCCCAATATCACTTTAAATTAAAATATATATATATATATATATATGTATATATAGGTATATAGGGTGTTCCAAATTAAGTCGGCACCATTGCCAACTCCGTTATTATTGATGCTACGATTTCGGTTAAATGGACAAACTGGTAGCATTTTTAGTGGCCTTCTCGATGCTGAAAACAAACAAAAAATTGACAGTCGCGTTGTCATAATATTTCATAAAATGATAGTTTTTTCAATGGAACATCCTATATTTTTTAATACATTTCGATTCGTAATAACATTCTCAACAAAAAAGTTCATTTGACTTTTTTTCGTAAAGGTGAAAATAAGACAGTTATATTAATAGGAAACATTTATAACAAACGGATTTGATAAAGCGCTATTGAATATTGAGTAAATGTTCAAAAACACCGCCTTCTTGTTGAGCACATATTCTATTGACACTGCGTGTAGTTGACAATAATTTATGACATTGTCATGATATACTTGAAAATATTTGACAAATAGAATTTCAACAAAGTTTCAAGGCAACTTGATTGCTCATAATAATTATGTTTTATTGAATCTAACAAATTTTTTCCAACCACAGCGCAATTTTTTCTTTTTACTGTCTTATTTTGCTATTAGTAACAAAATATTGTCATTCGTATAAATACAAAAAATAGGTGTTTGGACAATCATGAGGTTTTATTCGCCAAAACGGAGAAATTGTTTGTACTAGTGAGAGAAATAAATATTTCCACATAAGTCACTCATTTTCCACTTTAGGAAGGAAGATGATATTAGCTTTGTTGTTGATAATGTTAATACGAATCGAAATGCATGAAAAAATATAGGGTGTTCCATTGAAAAAAATATAATTTTATGAAATATTATGACAACGCGACTGTCAATTTTTTGTTTGTTTTCAGCATCGAGAAGGCCACTAAATCAATAATAACGGAGTTGGCAATGGCGCCGACTTAATTTGGAACACCCCGTATATACATTTTTTGCAGCTGATTTATTGCAGGATAATTAATGAAATTATGTAGCTTATGACCAGAGTAAGACAAAGTTGCTCCTCTTTTTACATACGTTTCATCTCTAACTACGAGACACATCTTCACTGAGGACGAGAGCTTTGGAGTAGCTGTAGATTCGTTAATGTTTTAACATTGTTAAACTAAAAAGATGAATGATTAAGCTAGAGGCGATAATCGTATGAAGGCAGTTAAAACGATAGCCTCTTAATCAACAACAAAAATGTCGTCCACTATAATTAATTCCTAGTTTATTTTTCTGATAGGCGTATCAATTGAAATTCTCATTTGCTGATACATATAAGTTTCAGTTTTATACTAATAGGACCATTGGCAAGTACATAATGGAACAGAAACACTACTGAATGCAGACAGATATAAATAAACACAAAACAGTGTATGACGTAAGCTAAGCGGTTTGAGTGTTCTGCTTTTCGGAAACTTTCAGTTTCTCATGAAAATTCATGAGAGAAGTGAGATTCAATTCAGCAAAAGAAGCGATTCAGAAATTCGACTTGGACTTCACTGGAGAAAACGAGAACCACATTGAAGTTGAAAGTTTTCTGAAAGAAGAGAGAGACTTTCTGTCTAACATAAGGAAAAAAAGGTGGTAACTAAAGATACCCAGGAATGAACATTTCATTTTGTTTCCCTCCTTGGCCCTGCTATTGAAGCTTGGAGGACTTGCCTAACAATACTGCTGCTTGATCGAAAGCTACATACATGATAGTTGAATAGGTACTTCTTGCGGTGATAGAGTAAGCTCGAACTCGCTCAATGTTAACATGGTGTGCCTCATGAGATTATCTTGTCACCGAAGTTCTTTCTTATGCGTATGACATCCTAAATTTGACTTAAACTAAAATTGTAAGATTCGCTGGTGATATTACTTCAATAGCATCCACCACCAACAGAAGACCTGTCGATTCATCTATAGGTACATCTGGCCATCAATGTGTTGAGTAAGCTGAGTAAATAAATAGAGATCTTAAGGTAATTTCTAACTGGAGATCTGATAATTTAGTTCTTATTAATGCCTCCAAGATATAATCAAACATGTTCTCAACAAAACTACCCTTAATTATAGTTCAATAAACTGCATCTCTTAGGAATCGGCGTTAACTCTAATTCAACATGTGGCACCACCATTGCTAACTCGGCCGAAATATCTTAATCGTGTTAAAAATTGGTTTACACCATAGCAGCTTTTGCTTTTCCATAAGGCTCAAATTCATCTATCATTGAAATACTGATTTCATACTCAGAGCTTAGGATCTATGGACACCGTGCACCTATTGGACTCAATTTTAAAAAACGCAGTGAGGCTAATAGACGAGCATCGCTAATCGCTCTTCTTCATTCACTAGAAACTCGAATATTGACTTATGTATGGTATATAAATGAAATCTGGTTGAATACAGCACAAAATTTGCATGTTGACATAAAGTTGATATATAATAAACGATTACTCTTTTCGCCAAAAAATGATTATTTCTAACACAATCAAGGCGGTACTCTGATAGATGATAATGTGAGCTTCTGATATTATATTATATTATTTATATATATATATATATATATATATATATATATATATATATATATATATATATATATATATATATATATATATATATATATATATGTATATATATATATATATATATATATATATATATATATATATATATATATATATATATGTATATATCGGTATATGAAATTGAGTTTTTGTTGCCAAACATTGTCAAAAGTGTCATGAAACGAAAAATTGAGTTGGTTCCACATCGAACTTAGCCATAATCGCAGCCATTTTAATAAGCAAGTTTTCTAAGTGAAAACAAATATCTCTTATAAAAATTAATTAAAATATTTGATATCTAGAAAATGATTCAAAAAGAAAAGGAAATCTCCTAACCGCAAGTTCAACTCCCGGATTTGTAGGACCAATACATATTTATAATTTCCCCAGAGGGGTGAAAATACTGCTGAAAACGTGTAATCTCGCTTGGGCAAGTCACGCCCTTTTGGGACACTTTAACGAAAAATTATTTAACCATATTAGGTAGATATGAAAATTAAGAAGTGAAAAAATTCAGGTACTTTCTTGATAGGCAACAAAAAATAATTTCCCCGATTTTCCAATGAGTTATGGATAAGTTAATTGATAATTTTTTGCTGCTTGAACTAGAACGTTCAAGTTCAATAAATGTTAACTGTAGATATAAGATTTTTTTCTTTCCTTGGAGCTATTTTTGAGAGGCTTCTGAATAGATCCGTGTGGAAAATATTGAAAAATTTTTATTTTTCAATCTTTCATTGACAATTTACTTAGTTTCAATTTCAAAAACTTTTATGATTTTCAATTATGAAAAAAAAATTCAACGCATTTATTTACAAAATTTTTTAAACAATAACAGATGATAAATAGAAAAAACTGTTTCCATGCAGCTTCCGATAATAAAGATTTGCTCTGAGAAATAGTCGGGTCGGGCTGACATTTGAAAAAAAAAGAGTTGCTGCAATTTTATGACTGATTTGAGGGCGTTATATCATATTAAGTTCTATTTTATGAAATTCAACGATTTTCAAGTCTGGAACATTGTTTATAACAACGTTTTTGTGCAAAAAAGCGTCTTTTTTCAATTGTTCGATTATATTTCGGAAACTATGGGTTATGGAGAAAAGTGCTTCATAGACCAAATAATTGTCATTGAAAAACCTTCCAAACTGGACCTGCTAAATCAAAATCGGTTAATTTGTTTAAAAGTTATAGCAAACTTAAGGCTAAAAAAGCGTTTTTTTTTATTATTATAAACAAATAATAAAACATTTTGTTGTTTCATTAGGGCCGTAAAAGTGTGAGTTTTCATATACTTAAAAAGTGTGCGCATGGTGGGCGATGTGCTATGAAAAGTGGTTGCACAATTCTATTTATTTATCCCGGAAACTATTTAAAAATTTTATTTTTTTTAAATTAAGATTCTTGTGCTTCGATCACTGAGGGTCATTAGCACAGTACATTATTTACAGTCTTGGTGCTACTTATATAATGATACATTTCAGGTTTGAACTCTGGAATATTAGTAAAATTGTTAGAAAAAAAGGTTGATATCTTATAACTGATCATAAAGTTCGATTTCTCTGAGGAGGTTGAGTGTTTTTTTTTGTTCTTTAAGGTCATTTCCTAAAGCTACACCAATATGTTCGCTCACTCCGCACTCATCACGTTTTGTCGAAAATTTTGTGCACTGGTTTTATTTTTGTAGTAACATTGAAAGTTTCTAATGGGTTTGTGATAGTCGGCTTTAAAATATGTCTCTTGGAGACAAATTATTTGAGGTTTGTTCAAAGTCATTAAGTGTGCCAGTTTTTTACTTTGTGTGTACACTCACTCCATTCACGTTCCACTGAAGTAAAAACTTGTCCATTTTTTTAATTTCCTGAAGTTGAACTATCATAATCGAATTCAGAGGGTGTTGTGACATCTTGAGGATTTAATTGTTGTTTGATTTTATTCCGTATTTTTGTGACTCGTCCTTTGATAATTTTATTTCCTAGGTGTGGATGTAGTTTGTACAACATATCTAGTAGTCCTGGAATGTTGTTCGTGTAGGTAAGTGCAATACTTAGAGGGGTTTTCGAACCGAAAGACGTTTCGAGAAAATTACTAAGTTGTTGGAAGTTTAGGACGTATTCTGCAGGTGATTTTTTAATGAGATCTTCCAGAGGTTTGATTTGCTCCAATACAGAGACACGCTGTATTGAAGCGGGATCTTTTTCTTTTTGTGTTTATTTGGTGGTGGGGTATTGCTGCTGTTGCTTAATGGAGCGTCGATCGAACTGTTTACAGAAGGAGTTGGCGGTCTTTTGCTGCTGATCTCTTTTTGCTGTATTTCTAAATCATAGCAAGGTTGGTCTTGCAAGATAAATGTTGATGATGGTGTTTCTTCCTGTTCTTAGTTCGTGGATAACACAAGGGGGTTTGTGTTTTCTCTGATTTCCTCATTATTCCTTTCTGTGGTACTTAAGTTCAAAGGGTTAATTTCTGCAATTGATGTGTGCGCTGTCTCTACGATCATACATGCACTTTGTGCAGTTCTTCGCAATGTGTCCTATTTCCTTACATGCGAAACATGTTAATATATCATATGATAGGAATACTCTATAACTTGTATCATCATGTTTAATTACTATTGAAGATGGTAGTTCTAGATTATCATTCGGTTTTACATATATTTGTCTCCGGAAACTCATGATATGAGCAAACTCTTCGCCCACCAAGCTTGCTCTTAGCGAAGTCATATTTGACATAGTTACGAAACCTAAATTTTTAATTTCGGCGAGTAATGAATCAGTTGGTATTGTCGGGCAGACGTTGGATATTATAATTCTCTTGGCTGGTGTCATCATCATTCTTATTTCTACTTCAATGTTGTTTATATTCAGGGTTCTGTATTGTTTTGTGAGGTTCTCGGCAAGCTTTGCTATTCAGAGTTCTCTTCTGGGTTAAAAGAAAATAAAATCTTAATTTCACTCTTCTTCGAAACCGTACAATATTGTCATTTATTTTCGGAACTCGTGTTTACTACATGTGCACTGCATGAAAGTCGAGACGCGAATGTATTTAAAAATTAGCAATAAACAAATGTTACATTTTGAACCGTTTTTTGCTTATAAATAAATACAATAATTTGCAAAGTATAAGGAATATGTATTCATCATTAGTACCATTGGAAAGTTGTTAAAAGAACACACATTTAAAAAAAAAGTGTCTACGACCTCTAGGTACCAAGATAGCTTTTTTTTTAAACAAATCATTACTCCGTTGTTTATTAACTTTTCGAACTGAAATTTTCACATTTGGTAGGCGACATTTCCAACTTTATGATCCGACATTTTGCATAAACTTTTGTTGTTAATTATTTAGTCCCGAGAGCAATATATCAAGCTAACATTCTCTGCGCTTCACGAGAGCCGAGTGGTGGGGGTAAGAGAAAGTCGCAGCGCTCGAATTTCTCGCGCGTGATGCGGAGCTTCAAAATCGAGCGGACAAAAAAAATTCGTATTATCTCGGGTTCTAATTATCGTGGAACCTTCTTTTTTTCAATCTGGGGTAGCTTGACGAAAAAATAACAATGGCGCACATTTCATATACCTAAAATGTCTTTAAACTGCGGAAAAAAGGTGTTGCTTAAATAATTCATTGATTTATCGCATGTTTTTTTGTATTATTAATAATTCTGAAAATTTTCTGTTATGCGCGCCTTTTTACATTTATAAAAGTAGAGCAGCGACGGACCTGTCTATGAACAATTTTTTTTTCTCCGCGTTATTTTACGGAACGATGTGGAAACGAAATTTCTTCAAAATCCCCTCCAAGGTCTCTTAATATGACTATGGCATAAATAAGTGACAAGTTTTAAAATATGTATAACGATTGGTGGATATTTTGTTAAAATAAATAATAGGTATTTTTTGTCAAAATTTGGTTGTTCTTACTTTTGATATTATTCCTTACACAAACTGTAGGTATTCTTGTTAATAGTTCAATTAATCTGTAGTGAAGCTATATTTTTACTTAAAGTATACTATATTGTAGTCATGCATAACAGAAAATTTTCAGAATTATTAATAATGCAAAAAAAAACGCGAAAAATCAATGAATTATTTCAGCAACATCTTTTTTCCGCAGTTTAAAGACATTTTAGGTATATGAAAAGTGCGCCATTGTTATTTTTTCGTCGAGCTACCCCAGATTAAAAAAAAGAAGGTTCCACGATAATGTTAGCTTGATATATTGCTCTCGGGACTAAATAATTAACAACAAAAGTTTATGCAAAATATCGGATCATAAAGTTGGAAATGTCGCCTACCAAATGTGAAAATTTCAGCTCAAAATGTTAATAAACAACGGAGTAATGATTTGTTAAAAAAAAAAGCTATCTTGGTTCCTAGAGGTCGTAGAAACTTTTATTTTTTTAAATGTGTGTTTTTTAACAGCTTTCCAATGGTACTACTAATGAACACATATTCCTTATACTTTGCAAATTATTGTATTTATTTATGAGCAAAAAACTGTTCAAAATGTAACATTTGTTTATTGCTAATTTTTAAATAGTTTCCGGCAAAAAATACGCACCTTGCGCACACTTTTTAAGTACATGAAAACTCACCATTTCACGGCCCTAATGAAACAATAAAATGTTTAATTATTTGTTTATAATAATTTTTAAAAAAACACTTTTTTAGCATTAAATTTACTATAACTTTTAAACAAATTAACCGATTTTGATTTAGCAGGTCTAGTTTGGAAGGTTTTTCAATGACAATTATTTGGTCTATGAAGCACTTTTCTCCATAACCCATAGTTTCCGAAATATAAATTGAAAAAATACGCTTTTTTTTGCACAAAAACGTTGTTATAAACAATGTTCCAGACTTGAAAATTGTTGCATTTCATGAAATAGAACTTAATATGATATTACGCCCTCAAATCAGTCATAAAATTGCAGCTACTCTTTTTTATCATTTTTTGATATTTTTCATGTCAGCCCGACTCGAATAAAAGGAGAAAAATCTCATATCCATATTTTAACAGTTATCACACTTATAATGTTCATGTTCAAGCAGCACAAAAATTTTAATTAACTAATGCATAACTAATTGAAGAATAGTTTTTCTGCCGCCGGGTTATTGTTCATTCACCTTTTCAGTGACGGACTGAATTTTTTCATATCTTAATTTTTATATTTAATATGGTTAAATTTTTATTCTTAAAGTGTGCCAAATGGGAGTGACTTGCGCAAGCCAAATTACCCGTTTTCGGCCGTATTTTCACCCCTCTGGGAAATTATAAATTTTGGTCCCTTAGTTCCGGAAGTTAGGAATTTCTTTTAGGAAATTTGGTCCTCGTTTTCAATCTTTTTTGAGATATTGAAAATCTCAATCAAATTTTGAGATATTTGAAAAACACCAAACCCCTTTTTTTTCTTTCAACAAATTGTTCATAACTTTCACAATTTTCGCGAGCGGAACTTCATTTATATAACAGGTGTACCACAGGAGAGTATCCTTGGATCTTTCTTATTTTTTCTATATATAAATGACCTTCCTGATATACATTATAATCACAAGGAAATCTGCTTGTTCCCTGAAAAGACACACATTCTTGTGATAGATCATATTGCCAATATGTAAAAAGCAGCTGACACGTTCAAATTGGTGTTTTGAAAAAATATATATATTGTTCACAAATTCGGGTTCGCTGGGATGATTTCCAATAATTAAATTTAATAAACAAATCATTCATTTGCAACAGTAATTTCGACTATATCCACACTTTTTCAATAACTGTCACTACTTCAAAACTCAGACTTCGCTCTTCTTTATCACACTTATAGTTCACTGTAGACTGTCTCCTGTCCCGTTTATGGTCGCTTTGATATGTCTTGTCATTCCTTCGAGAAACTTCCAGAGTGTTACATTTTTCGAATTAAGAGGGATTTATATATATATATATATATATATATATATATATATATATATATATATATATATATATATATATATATATATATATATATATATATATATATACAGGGTCCTGCGCGGTGTTCCATATCTCTATTTTGGAAACAGATAGATATCTATATTCCTGCAATATTACCTTATTGCTCGAGGTCGACAAAATAAAAATATTGTCGATCACACAGGGTGTTCAATTTCTTCTGGACGAATATCAACTATGTTTTTCCAAACGGCAACCTATATTTTTTGTCGCCTTTTCGGTTTATACATAGAAAATAAAAGATACTTTATATAGATCTTCATTTCGAAAATATTTACGGTTTTCGAGATTTTTTGCATTTTTGATTTTTTTTTTCAGTTTTGGTCACTCAGAATATTTGAAATTATAAAGTTGTGCCCAGTCCAATTGAAATTCATTTTTGGTCAAATATTCTACATTGGTAAATCTCTCAAACGGTATATCTGAAATCAACCTGCGATATACAGGGTATGAAAAATCGCTGGCCACATATTGTAAACAAAAATGTACAGAATCTTCCTTATTTCAAATGGAACACCCTGTATATTATAGATCCAGAAGAAGCGTTAAGAAAAGCTCTACAAATGTCATGAAGTATTCCCTATGGTTAAGTTTACTGGTTTTCCTTAAAACAGCGAAAAATGGCAAATATTCAAATTTCTTCGCTATAATCTCAATGAACGACTTCTTTCATAAATAACCTGTTGGTAGATAAACAAGTTGTGAATTACACCACAAAATGTACCTGGTATATTTAAAATAATTTCAATAATCTCAAAATTTGAGCCACATTCTTTCGATCTAAATCAACCTTTCAGCGAATATAGTATATTATGATATTAGGAAAATAAGTGATACTTTATGTTCTGAGCGTGGAAAGTTTGTCTGACGAATGTAGTGAGTCAGACAATCCATGCGAAGCACATGAAGTATCTTATTCTCTGAATATCATATGCTATTTTTTCTTCAAACGTGCATAATTTCATTCGAAATAAAACAATAAAAGGAAACGAATTTTTTAATAAAGATAACAAGATTGAATCTTTAACTTATTTCACTGTATATTGCCTTTTTCGTATCGTTGTCATGGATACGTACTTGTTTGACATCCATTAAAACAAATATTTCAAATTCGGTGAAGAAAATGAGTTTAGAAATGTGTAATGATCCTCCCGAGGTGGTAGAGGCAGCTAGAATAGCTATGCAAAACTTGCTGCCGACGAAATCTGCTGCAGTATATGAAGCTGCGTTTGTCAAGTTCAACAAATGGTGCAATGGAAAAAAAGTAGTGCGATACTCTGAGAACGTTTTGTTGGCATATTTTACCGAAATGGCACTGAAAATGAAGAGTTCTAGTTTGTGGGCTCATTATTCAATGATAATGTGAACATTGAAAAATACAACAATTTGCGTGCATTTTTAAAAAAGCAAGGATAAGGTTATAAGCCAAAGAAATCGAGAGTCTTGTCAAGGGAACAGTTCAGCAAATTTTTGTCTGAAGCCCCAGATGAAAAGTATTTGGCGATGAAGGTAATAAAATTACATTTTGTTTGTTTCACATTGTGCTAACCAACACTTAATTTTTTAGGTAGTTTTGATATTTGGAATATCTGGGGCATGTCGTTGCGATGAACTAGTGAATATGACAGTTGATGATCATGAAGATATGGGTTCTTTGCTGCTAATAAACATTCCCAACACTAAAACTAATAAGAGTGGAACCTTCAACGTCCTGGGTGATGAATATCTGAGCAAATATAGAAACTACGTTAATTTGCGCCCTGCCGATTTTAGGGAACGACGTTTTTTTTTGAAATATCAAAATGGGAAATGTTATAAAGCTGTTATGGGTATCCATAAAATTGGTAGTGTAGCAAAAGACGTGGCATTGTATCTGATGATTCCAAATTGGAAAGAATATACAGGGCATTGCTTAAGAAGAATTTCCGCAACAATGCTTGTTGTATAGTGGGTGGATATCACTACGCTGAAAAGGCATGGGGGTTGGAAATCTGATGCAGTTGCCGAAGGGTACATCGAAGACTCTGTGCAAAGTAAAACCAAAATTGCTAAGAGAATTCTTCAACCTAGCTCCGCGGAAAATCTCGAACAATCTTCATTTAATGAACCCGATACAAGTTATGGATTTGTAAATGCCGTTCACTCTGGAAAAGTTGTTATGAATAGTACTGATATTGCAAGAAGTGGAGGATTCTTAAATGATGCAAATCTTCATAATTGTACTTTTACTATAAATATTACGAATAAATAATAAATACCATTGTGAATAAATTCATAGTACTATAATGTGTTTATACGCTTAGGAGTATAAGTACTTATACTCCTAGTCATATAAATCACACTTAATGTCAGTGAGGAACGTCACAAAAGTTATCACTTATATGACGTTTGAAGAAAAAATTTTTTATTGGAAATCGGGTAGTCTGGCAAATGACAGATCAAAATATTTGCCTTCAAATAAGTATTGAAATCTTTAGTGATTCGTTAAGTAGAACTTTCGATATGATTTCATCAGAATGTTGTTAAAAATTTTTTTTAAGTTCTTCAAGCTGGTATTTTTTAAGGAAATTTTGTTCGTCTAATTTTCGAGATATCACATTCAACTTTTTTCTTTAAATACGGACTTGCATTTTTCATTCTAAATTTTAAAACACTTTTTTTTTATTTCAACGATATAGGTATCACATGTCCATAATCACTTGTATTTAAATGGTAGAAAACTAGTATTTAAGTTTTTTGGACTTTTTTCATTTTATCATTGAGCAAAGAGAAACAATTGCTGATAAAAGCCTATGATCCGTAATACATGTCGTGTCAAAGTAAGTTTAAACCAACATGGTAGCGTTTTCCAATGGTGAAACATTAGATTTATTTTTTTGTTATGCAAAAGCATTTCGAAGTGCTGAAAGAGCTCTTCAAATGTATCAAAATTCGTACACCGAAAGGCGCTTACTGAATAGAATAATTTTTACAAGGCTTGAGCGAAATTTGCTACTATACGAATCATTTAATGATCCTTCAGAATGGGGAACAACTGTAACGGCAGAGAATGGGAAAGATGAAGCAAATGCATTAGGTTTGTATCATCCTCTTTGAATTTTGGCAGAAGTAATTTTAAAAAATAAGGAACTTTTAAGGTTTATTACAAAACTTGAATTAAATTGAATGGTAAAAAGTTTGAATGTTTGAAAACTTAATAAACAGTTTCTTTCATTACACGCTGTAACAGTCTGTTTATGTTATTAAAATAGGCAATTGTTTTATTGGTAGTCTGATGGCTTTTTTTTTTAAACTCCATACAACTTAAATTTTTGCTTTTTATCATTAAAACTCAAACGAATATGAACATGTGATACATCGTTAAAATCAAAAAAAAAGTTCTTTGGAGAAATGGAATAAAAAATACAGGTCCGTATTTAAAAAAAAAACTTGATGGTAATATCTCGAAAACTAGACCTACCAAATTTCTTAAAAAAATACCAAATTGAAGAACGTCTGAATCGGGTTGTCAATTTCCTCAAAAAACTGCACATTTTATCAAATTTGACCAACCTTGCACTTATAATTACCGAGATAGCGATAGTGGCCCTTGGCAATTAGGACACCCTGTATATATATATATATATATATATATATATATATATATATATATATATATATATATATATATATATATATATATATATATATACATATATCAGGGGCGGCTATGGAGACTAAGCAGCCTCCTCAATATTCTGTGTATCACTACTATACTGTATTAAATAGTCAGCATTCAGCATATTCATATTAATCAAAATCATATTATTTTATGCACCTACCTTCCTTTCAGCTTATGTAGAAAGTTGTCCACTTCTGTATTCCTGGTCAGGAGGATAAGAAAAATTTCCAATATTAATATTGCTAGGCTAGCATACTTCTCGTCATTCCATGGTTTAGCAGTGTATGGAATTATGTTGTGTATAGTCCTGATGCGGAAAAAGTTCTTCTTCTGCAAAAGAAAGCTGTACGAGCCATATTCCAGCTGAAAAGTTTAGATAGCTGCCGAGATGTCTTTAGAAATGAAAGGATACTTACAATGACAGCAGTATTCATTCTAACATGTGTTACTTACGTTCATGAAAATCAGAACAAATTCCCTAAGAACTGCACCTTTCATATACATAACACACGTGAAAAAAATAACTTCGCACTTCCTTCAGCTAGAATAAAGAAAACTCAGCAGGGACCAAATCACACCTGTCTGAAGCTATACAACATACTTCCAGATGAAATAAAACAATTAAACCAGACAGGCGAAGAGTGAGGAACCTACTTTTAGAGAGAACTATTTACAAGTTGAGTGATTTTTTAGAAAGTTGATTTTATTTTTACTTGATGAACTAATATTTTAACTCGTGTTTCTGAAGTTTCTGTCTCATATACAAATATTTGATTTATGTTTGAACCAGCGTGTATATATTTACATATATATTTTATTATTGTATTAATTTGTTGTGGATTCTATTTGTATTGTCTGACGGGCCATGTAATTTTGTTGATGGCATATTATTTGTACATATTTTCTGAATTACTCCTGTATCCAGATATGTTATGTTATGTGCAAATAAATTATTATTATTATTATCATTAAGCTTCAAAAATTTGGGACTACTGATAAACTCAGATTCACTGAGCATATAAACAAATGTTTGAAAAGGGCTTTTGCAAAACTAAGGATTTTGTTCCCACACAGGCATATCTTGCCACAAAATTTGAAGCAAACCATTTTAATTACTGTGACGTTGTTTATGGGCGTTTTCTGACAAAGTTGGATATAAAACGAGTCGAGATGATGCAGCGTAGTTGTCTGAGGTTTATATGAGGGTTACGCAAATTTGACAGAGTAACGCATAAGCTGCAGATATCTCGTTGGCTCACTATGGAGAATCGGCGTAAGCTGCATTGGGCGATTCTGTATTTTAAAATTTTAATGAACAAAACACCTCCATATCTTTATAATAAAATAAAATTTCGTTCGGATGTGCATACCTTCTATTGCCGAAATTGAGAGGTTGCACATCTTTGAGTAGATTTTCTGCGGAAATGAGGTGCTATTCGGCTCAGAGCCCATGGCACTGATGAGGAACAAGGATACATAAATTATTGTAATAATATTGTTTTGTATCATTTTTTTCTTTTTTGTGTATCTTTTCAGTTGCGGGTTGTAAGAATATTTAATGAGTTAAAATTTTTTTTCTGATTTTAAGTTTTGTGAAAGGGTATGGAAGATCAGTTTCAACTGAATACGACCCTTCTAATTGTGAACAGAATAGTTTTTTTTATGTAGTGTTTTCTTCTGAAATGTCTCAATTTGTTGTAGTTTTCTGTCACAATAAAATTTATTATTATTATTATTATTTATAATTATATATTAAGATTTCTATGGCCGTGACGGACATACACTTTCCTTTCATCAACTTTTCAACAATATAAACACGAAATTTCATTCAAATCAATCTGGATGAGATGTGGAGGTGCGCAAATGAATCTATTCAGTAAATGGATAAAATCTTAAATCTATCAACTGAAATCCTCATTTGCGAAGGTATTCCCGAGCAAACTCAGAGAAAAGGTTGCTAAACTCATTTTTTTTTAATAATACAAGGCCATTTGGGTAAATTTTTTAGGAAACCCTGTCTTGTCTTTGGATATGTTCTTCTTCTGCTGATTTTTCTTCCAGTTCTGGAGTGTCATCCAAAAATCCAATCCTGGGGTTTTATGGTATTTCTCAAATCCTAGGTTTTCGGTGTATACAGTATAACCCCTGATTATAGCTTCTGAGGTTTAAGGAGTCTGTAAAAGCCCCAGGATGGGAAAGACTATAAAATCCCAGGAGTTCTTTATCTATCTCATGAATTAGGATTCAAGGATTTTTAAAACCGTTATTATTTGTTTTAATAAGAGCGAGATTGATAATATATTTGATCAAATAAAACTACAGAATACGGCAATCCACCATAATAGGTTGAACGCCAATCAGTCATTTTGTTTTGTTGAACTTTGACAATCTTTGCACTTTTTCTTTTTACCTGCGATTATTAGGTATTTTGTGGTTTCTATCGAACGCCAACATCAGTTGCCTAGTTTTGTCTTCCCATAATAAACGCTATCCCATGGATCAACGATTAACTCAGGCAAATACATCTAAATTTTTGCTATATAGTTATTCCGTCAAAAACAAATATTTCAATTGTCATCAATACAATATAGACTAATAACATTTGAATTGGTAAATAATTTTTTATGGAATCTGTATCTAAGAAAAGTATATTTTATTTAGATATTTTAAAAGCATAAGTTGTGAGTCATTTGATCTAATTCCTTTAGGACACATAAGGATATGGTTAGCAGGAATACTTGTGTCTTTTTGAAATAAATCTATTTCTCTTAGGTTATAACAATTTTTAGGAACTTCAATTTTAAGCAATATTAATTGTACATTCCAAAATATTTTAGGAAAAAAAACAAAAACTTACGACGTCGGTAATTATTTGATAAAATCTGGAAATTGAAATTTTTTTATTGCCTACATACTAATTTTGGACTGAAAAAGACAAATCTGAGTTCAGATAAGCTAGCAAATCTACAATTTTCACATTTTGCACTTCGAAAATTTCCGAACTTTCACAAGTGTCGGACGATATCAGTATGACGCCGGACGCGCGCACTAAAAGACCCACAGTCGGCCGATATATGGGATATTACACTAATGCTAGTTTTCACATGTGTCGTTGCTCGATTGGAAATCTGTTTTTTCAAGAGGTTTTGTTTGTTTTAGTTTATAAATATTGTCGAGATGGCAGATGATATGAATATTGACACAGAATTCTTAATTACTTTGGTAGAACCTAAGTCAGTTCTATGGGACAAAACGGTAGCAATATATAAATAAGGACAAGATTCCACGAAAGATGCCTTTCGAGATGTACGCATAACGTTGTCTTGAAACAAAGTATATAATGCTCATACAATAGTCCTTCTCATAATGATATTCTTTGCTTTTGTAAACGTCGTCGCCTTCGTCGATACAATAGCTACAATACTCTTTTTGTACATTGTGAACAAAAAAGTTGACTATTTAATGTCGCGTCTCGACCTCATTCGTGTGCCATCTAGAATCGCAAAAAAAATTATAGTATAAGCGGGACTATTTTTGAACATACAAAAATCATGAGTCATTAACAATATTTAATTTACAAATGTGCCGATTTTATAAAAATTTCAAGAATTTTTTGTGACGAGCTGTTATCGCATAAGTGGCATTTGTATATCTAGAGCTTCAAAAGGACCATTTTCATATGCTTTTGAATAGTCCCCTATTCGTGTCCAGCTGTGATCGCATAATATATTTTGTATTCGAAATAAATATATTTTACATGCATTCTTTGAGTGACGTTCTGTAATCGCATAAGTGAAATTTGTGATCTGTCAGTTTTAAAAGTGAATAGATTTTATATGGCTTTGAAGGTTCACTTTATGCGATAAACTGTAATGACATAAAGGACATTTATGAGCTTTGAGTTTCAAGTGAATCGCGTTTATATGATTTTGAAGTAGATTCTTACGTGAACAACTGTAGTCGCATAAGTGACATTTGTGATTTTTTAGTTTCAAGTGAATCGCGTTTATATGATTTTGAAGTAGATTCTTACGTGAACACAACATAAGTGACATTTTTGATTTTTTAGTTTCAAGTGAATAGATTCTATATGACTTCGAAGGTTCCCTTTTGCTATCGTACTATAACTGCACATGAAACATGCAAAAGCTTTATGTTTCAAGTGAATTGCGTTTATCTGATCTCGAAGTCGATTGTTACGTGAAAAACAAAGATTACAGAAAATCCTGGAAGAGCTCGACAAACGTAGGAAGGAGGATAATGAAAAATTGAGAGGTGAAATAACTGAAGAAATAGTACATGTGAAGGAAGACCTGGAGGAGCAATTGCATAATTTAGAAGAACGTGAATCACAGGTATTGAAAGATTCAGAAAATTTAGAAAAGCGAATATCAACCATGGAAAATAATCAATCAAAAGTAATGTGTAATCAAGTTCCCAGACTGAAAGTTTCAAAGCCACCTACTTTTGATGGAGATTCTTCCTGGCCAAAATTCAAACGGCAGTTTGAAGCAGTAGCCCAAGCTAATGGTTGGACAGATAAAATGAGAGCAGTAGAACTGGTTTTGTCCCTCAGAGGTAAAGCTGCAGAACTGTTACAAAAATTGTGATTAAAAGAGCAGGAAGATTACCTAACTCTAATAAAAACCCTAGAGTTGAGATATGGTGATGATCATAAAGAAATGTTGTACCTATCAGGCCCAATTAGAAGGTAGGCAGCCATTGGCAAATGAATCACTACAAGAATTTCAGGCCGAAGTAGAAAAGTTGACTCGGTTAGCCTACCCAATGGCTCCAGATGATATCCTTGAGCAATTGAGTGTCAAATCTTTTGTTAATGGGTTAAAAGACACCGACCTGATTCAACATCTGAAAATTTTAAGACCTAGAATTTTAAAAATAGGTCTAGGTCTTAAAATTTTCAGACTTAGAGGGGAGCAAGGAAGGAGCCTCCACGCAGCAATGTGCCAATCCCAAACTACCAAACAAACACGTAGACACATTGTGGCGCTCCCTGGAAACGTCTCCTCAAGAGACGGCTAATCCTTCCACCACCGAATCAAACCATTATCATGGCGAGAATGCAAAACCTCAAAGGGCCCTTTTCAGAGCCAACTTTGACTATGATCAGCATTAACATTGAGGGAATTACGAGAAACAAGCAGGACATACTCTCTCAGCTATGTCGAACCACAAACTGCGACATACTGTGCATCCAGGAAACACACAGAGACGAAAATCAAATAGACCGGCCATTGCTGGAATGAACCTAAGCATAGAAATCCCCCATAATAAGTATGGAAGCGCAATATTCACCAAGCCTTCCCTTGCTATCTCATCTGTAGCAAAAAATAACCAATATAATATTGAGGTCCTCACGGTAGATATTGGAAAGCTTACGGTAACTTCTGTGTACAAACCACCAGGAAAGGACTACAGATTCTCCCACACAAACAATTTTCGGACACAAAACACAAAGTTCGTTGTTGGCGATTTTAATAGTCACCATACTATGTGGGGATATGACCTCAACGACCCAAATGGAGATCTTGTGGAACAGTGGGCTGAGTCAAACAAACTATCACTGATCCATGACCCCAAACTGCCCTGCTCCTTTAATAGCAAGATATGGAAACGAGGATACAACCCGGACCTCTGCTTCGCCTCTAACAACATTGAGCAACAGTGCACAAAGGTTGTCTACAACCCTATACCAAGAACTCAACATCGTCCCATCGGTATAAACATTTATAGCGCTATAAAAACACCAAAAATCTCATTTAAAAGACGTTTCAACTTTAAAAAGGCAAGCTGGAATGGTTTCACAAGTATCCTCGACAACGAAATTCATACAATCCAACCTACCTCAAACAATTACGAAGCTTTTGTGGACTTGGTTAAACGCATATCGAAGAAACACTTCCCGAGAGGCTGTAGACAGCAGTACATACCCGGAGTATCTAAAGACATTGAGAACCTAATTGAACGATATAACAAGTTATACGAAGGGGTCCCTTCAGCGAGGACACCATCGAATGTGGCTCAACTCTGCTAACCGAACTAGGCGAAGCACGACAAGCAAAGTGGCTGGAAACTCTGGAGAAAATGGACAGAGGCGATCCCCTAGCACCGAAACGAACAACAAATGTTACAGCAAACCATGTAGCCCAACAGTTGCTACTAAATGGGAAAACAAATCAAAAAGCAAGCAAAAAGAACTTAATTATAGACGAACAGTTTTAAAAGGTTGTTGGTCGGGATGATTATTAAAAGAAAACCAATTCAAAGATTTGCCGACGTTTCGTTTATGCTTATAAACTTCTTCAGAGCTCTGAAATGAGCATAAAATTGGCAATACTATAGAAAATATAGTATATAGTATATAGTATTGCCAATTTTATGTTCATTTCAGAGCCCTGAAGAAGTTTATAAGCATAAACGAAACGTCGGCAAATCTTTGAATTGGTTTTCTTTTAATAATCATCCCGCCAACAACCTTTTGAAACTGTTCATCTATATATTGGTCGTTATCTCCACAACTGTTTAATTATAGACGTTGGAAGCGAAACTGATTCGTTGGGCGAGGGTTGCACTATAAAAGAACTAAACCAGGCAATTAACACCATGAAAAACGGAAAGTCCCCAGGGGTGGACGGTATGTTTACGGAACAGGTCAAACATTTTGGAAAGAAAACTAAAACCTGGCTATTGGCTTTCCTCAACAACTGTATGAATTCATACTCAATACTGAAAATGTGGCGAAGAGCAAAGGTAATTGCTATACTTAAACCTGGAAAAAACCTCGATCTACCAAATAGCTACCGCCCAATATCACTGTTATGTCACCTCTTCAAATTTTATAAACGGCTAATCCTCCAGAGAATCCAGAATTACATAGACCCTCTGCTGATAACCCAACAGGCGGGTTTCAGACCGGGAAAATCATGCACTGGCCAGGTACTAAATCTCACAGAATACATAGAGGAGGGTTTCCAAAATAACAAAATAACGGGAGCAATGTTCATCGATCTCACAGCCGCCTATGACACAATAAATCACAAAGCCTTGTTTACCAAAGTCTACAACACCACAAAAGACTACAAACTTACGAAAACCATTCAATCAATACTCCAAAACAGAAGATTCTACGTGGAACTTCAAAATAAGAAAAGCCGCTGGAGAATTCAAAGAAACGGCCTCCCACAGGGTAGTGTTCTAGCCCCCACCCTATTTAACGTGTACACCAATGACCAGCCAATAACAGAAGATGCCAAACACAACGTATACGCTGACGACCTGGTTATCATAGTTCAGGGTCGAACGTTTAGAGAGAAAGAGATAAAACTCGAGTACTCAATAGAAACCATGGCCAAATACTACCGAGAAAACTCGCTGAAACCGAACCCAAGTAAAACCCAAGTAAGTGCATTCCACCTAAATACCCACAAGGCGAAAAATAAACTACTAAAGTGCACGTACTGGGAGGGCAAAGAGCTGGAATACGCCGAAACACCAAAATACCTGGGCGTTACCCTAGACAGAACACTAACCTACAAACAACATTGCTACAAAACCAGACAAAAAGTAGCTGCTAGAAATAGCCTCATACAAAAATTGGCCGGAAGCAAATGGTGTTTTTCAACCGCAGAATATGCCTGTCCAATCTGGTGTAGATCAAGCAATGCAAAACAGGTCGATACCGCCTTAAACCATACCTGTAGGATTACTACCGGTTGTATGAAACCAACACCAATCAACCTATTGTACAGGGCAGCGGGTTTTGCAGAGCCGAGCGATAGAAGAAAGGGCACAGAGCACGTCGAAAATTTAAACAAACCTTCGATGACCGCCATGTCCTCTATGGACAGGAGCAGCAACGAAAAAGGCTTAAATCAAGGAAAAACTTCCTCCAGTGTGCCACCCTCGAACCACCTGACAACTTCCCTATCAATGAAAAACCCTATGCGGGGTCAAACTTGGATTGGAAGACATGGAGAACGCTAAATAGGATACGAACCGGCGTGGCACCCGTAATAACAAACAAGCTAAGGTGGAAAACTGGGGGAGATCAACAATGCCTGTGTGCATGTGGGGAGATACAAAACATGAACCACCTGCTGGAATGCACACTATGTCCTGCAACGTGCTCCATCGATGAAATGTGGATTGCGAACGAAAATGCCATAGACGTAGCCCGCTACTGGGCCGAAAAACTCTAGATGGGATGATTCCGGACTCGAAAAAGTAAAAGTAAGTTTAAGACCTAGAACAGGAAATGATGCTTTAGTGAGGGCTCTGGAATTTGAAACAGCAAAACTAACATCTTGTAATAACCGAACAACACACAGAGCTCGAAAAACACTTGGAGTAGATATATTAGAACGGTTAGACAAACTCATTTCTTTCTTTGAAAAGAACCGAGTATCTTTTAAGTCGTGTGGAAAATATGGACACACTAGTAGAGAATGTCGTTCCAGAATGAACAGAGGCAGAGATGATAACCGAAACAGAGGAAGATCATCCTCACCAGCACCTAGGAGGAATCAGGAAAACTACCACCAGTCAGAGTAAAGGGGCAAACTCTGACTGGGGAAGTGTCAGCCCCCAGGACCGTTTTCATTAGAAGCATTGTAGGTGGAAGCTTATCAGTTAATGGCTCAATCTCAGGACAACCTGTCAAGGTAATTGTTGATACTAGCGCTGAAGTATCATTGGTTAGGCCTGATATATTACCAACATCTAAAATTACTCCAATGAGGTACAATATAACTCTGAAGACAGCAACTGGTCAAAGGAGCTATATTCGTGGAGAAGCTGAGATTTTATTGGAAATTGGGGGAAGATTGCAGATCCCACACAAAGTTCTTGTAGCAGACATTACTGATGAGTTTATTTTGGGTATGGACATTGTGAAAAAATATGGATTAGTCTACGGGAAGAATACTGGAATTTTAAAGATTGGAAATGAGGAATTCATTCCAAACTATGGCTCCAATGAAAATCAAGTGAGTCTGAAAACAATTCAAGCCTATAAGATACCTGCTTGCTCAGAGCATATAATATAAGACCAGAACACGATCCTGGGTAGTGTGGACTCATTGAACCTAAATTAGACTGTACATTTTTAACTGCTAGGACTTTATCTCTGACAAAACCAAACATCCCTGTAAGAGTAGCTAATATTAGTAACGAACAGCTAAATATTCAAGAAGGAAAAACAGTGGCTACATTGGAACCAGTGTCGTGGAAGCTCGATGTGAGGAACCAGCTGATATACAGAAAACTAAATTGGAGACTTCATGGAAACATTTTTCATCAAAACAGATAAAATTGGCACGAAAAATTATCCACGAAGAAAGCGACCTCTTTGAAGACCAAGAACTCGAAGGAACTGGTTTAGTTGTCCACCGGATAGTCACAGTGAATGCCCACCCTATACGACAAGCTCCTCGAAGACTTCCATTAGCTGAACAATCAGAAGTAGCTGAATTAATGGAATCCATGAAGGAGAAGGGAGTCATAGAAGAGTCATCAAGTCCATGGTCAGCACCTGTTGTTCTAGTTAAGAAGAAGGATGGGACAACAAGATCTTGAAATGAAGCATCTCAGAGAATGGAAAAGACTCGAATGTAGACCCACCTGGAAAGATATTTCAACAATGGGCGCTAAAACGATTTCCGATGGGATTCCTTAATTCTTGAAAATGGGTTACTCAAGAGGAAAGGGGAAAGTCCGGATGGTAAAGAAATCAAAACCCTCTTAGTGGTACCAACCAGCAGAGTGCAAGAACTTCTACAGGAAATTCACGGTGGAAGCTCAGGGGCCCATTTTGGCGTGAATAAGACAATTGCAAGGATAAGGGTAAGATTTTATTGGGTCTACTGCCGTGATGACGTAGAAGCTTGGTGCACAAAATGTCCAACATGTGCAGCCACTAAGGGACCCTCAAAGAGAACTCACAGAAAAATGGAGAAATACAATGTAGGGCTTCCATTTGAGAGAATTGCTATTGATGTTGCCGGGCCATTTCCAACTTCTAACGATGGAAATAAATACATACTGGTTGCCATGGATTACTTGAGCAAGTGCCCTGAAGCCTATGCTCTTCCGAACCAAGAGACTGAGAATGTTGCACGTGTACTGGCAGATCAGTTCATATCCCGATACGGAGTTCCACTGGAATTGCACTCAGACCAGGGACGAAACTTCGAAAGCGAAGTTTTTAAGAAAGTGATGGAGATATTGAACATCCGACAGACCAGAACCACTCCATTACAACCACAGTCTGATTGAATGGTGGAAAGATTCAATCGCACTATGGAACAATACCTGTTGAAGGTTGTGGCTGATCACCAAAAGCATTGGGACAGACATTTGCCAGTACTGTTGATGGCTTATCGAGGATCGGTTCATGATTCCACAGGTCATACTCCAGGAAAGATACTCTTTGGTAGAGAATTACGCTTACCATGTGATTTGCTATTCGGTATTCCCGAAGATACACCAGTGGAAGTAAAGACTTATGCAGATGAATTGAGACTGCACCTGAGGAAGATCCATGAGCACGTCCGGGATAAGATAGATACTAGTACTGACAGAATGAAGACCAGATATGATTTGAGGGCGAACTCAGCCGGATTTAAAGAAGGAGATTTAGTATGGATGTACAATCCCCAGCGGAAGAAAGGCTTATCACCTAAATTGAGCCAGAATTGGGAAGGAGCCTATAAAGTCACAAAGAGGATAAATGATGTTGTCTACCGAATCCAACGCACTCCTAGGACGAAGCCTAAAGTTGTACATTTAGATAGGCTAGCAAAGTATCACGGTAGAGGTGTATCGGAAGATTTTGATCGGGACGATCAAACTTAAGAGAGCGGCAGTGTTACGAAAATGTCTAAAGCCGACTCTGTGTGCTCTGGAATATTCGATGAACGTTTAAGTAACCGCCCTCTTAATTCGAAAACTAGAACATTCTGGAAGCTTCTCGAAGGAATGACAAGACATATAAAAGCGACCATAGAAGAGACGGGAGTCAGTCTACAGTCTACAGCATAGTCTACAGTTAGTCTACAGTTAGTCTACAGTGAACTACCGTGTTATAAAAGAAGAACGAAGCTTGTGTTTTGAAGTAGTGACAGTTATTGAAAAGTGTGGTTATTGTCAGAATTACTGTCGTGATTTGTGTAAATAAATACTGATTTGATTTGTTTAGTTTATTAATTGAATTTAGTTAGTTATTGGAAATCATCCTAGCGAACCCGAATTTGTAACAATATATTCAAATTCGAAAATTCAAGGAACAGAACAACGCTCGCTATATATTTAATAGCGTTATCCATTGGTAGAGGTAGAACTAGTGCGCACTGAGTGCAATTTTTATGATCCATTGGAGAGCTTAGTGTGAGGGTTCTTGATCCATTGGGAAACTAGTGCAGTAGAAATTTAACTGAGTGCATGTTTTTTGGCACGGGGTACGAGAGGTCGTGCCGGGGTCAGTGCAGTTATTTGATTTGAATGAATAACAGAATACTTAATATTAAGAACTTTAAATTAATAATTTTATAAAGTTTTACCATGATCTAATGAAAAATTATTCCTGTACTTGCTTCGTGACGGTTAAATATAATGGAATATACATTTTGTTGTGTGAAAATAAGCCAGAAAATTGTAATTGAATGATAAAAACTTTATATAATTACTTGAATCAAATTAGAGAATAAATGTATGTACTTCAAGAGTTATAATATTAATTAGTTGTTTTGCCAGTTTTTTCAGCTAACATATAATAATAGTTAATTTCATCACCATATAGAAAACATCTTGCATTTTATAATTACTAATATAAAGTTTTACAGACCAAAATTAGAAAAAAATCTTAATCAGTCAATCAATACACTTCATATAAGGTAAATTACTGACTGCATGGTTACCTCAGCATGCAACCTACCTGTCAAAACCTTCCATTCTATAAATATTTGGTAGATTTCAATGAAACCATACCATTATTAATTAAATCAATAATATAAGAACAGGTAAATTCATCGTCATCTGTAATCAAAGCTTAAAGCTTACTCTCTCAAGAAGCAGTCTGGCCAGAAAAAGTTTAATCAATCAATCAATCATAAAAGTATATTGAAAAAAAATTTGGGGGGGGTACATGTTTTTGCTAGCTAAATATTATCTATGGGCAGTTATAAGGTTCTGAAACCGTCTTCAGACCTTCAAGTTACTAAAAAATGATTTTACTTTCCTATCATTTTACATTACTATAAAATTCCTATTTCCCTGACACGGAGTCCAGCGTGGACCGACTTCCTAATTGCGTCCATTCGGTCTAATATTGGTCTAATGGACCGAATGGACGCAATTAGGAAGTCGGTCCACGCCGCACTCCGTGTCAGGTAAATAGGAATTTTATAGTAATAAATAAAAATACTCAGTTGTCAACTTAAAAAGCGTATCCCAGTAATCAATTGGGACACAAAGGGTTACTAATTCGTTATTAATTTCAAATTGAAGGTTTATTTCTTGCGTAATGTTTTTACATTCCATAAAGAAAAAAAAACTTCAATTTTACGATAAAAACTAAACTTACATAACGTCAAAAAACAAACAGCTGTAATATTACCGAAACCCAAAACGGAATTTATTAAATTTGTGATCCATTGGGATTGCCCTAGGGTAGCTTTGTGACAGAACTAATCGAGTTCCAGTTGTTACGGAAAAACACGCTCTGAATTATGAATCTAGGAAAGTCGATTGAATTACACATAAACGTAGGCAACTAGTTTCAATTCAAGATTCACGTAATTCGTTCCGATCTAAAATCTGCCGATATTATAGATTTCGCAAATACCAACTTAGAAGCGCAGACTCTGCAACCCTCCCAATAAATTACTTCTCGACAAGAAACTATATAAATTAAGATGTGACCATTAGGATGACACCAAGCTAGTTAGTTGAGTACGTTAGGTACTCTGTCTACTATTTGGGAGGTCTCGGGTTCAAACCCCGGGGCCGGCTGGTCTGCCATGAGTTTTTTTCAGAGGTTTCCTCATGATAATGTAAGTCACTGCTTGCAAACTTATAAGGCGAATGCTGGGCCAGTATTAATCCTCTGAACCCTACCCACACTTCCTATGTTCCATAAATATCCCGCCTCACCTATCCTTAATGCACTTGTACATACAAGTGTATCCTCTGATCTGGCTGAAGGAGTTAATCCAAAACTCAAGCTGCCCGCCTCCCTGACACATACTTCAGGGAGGAATGAAACACGTCTGTTTACTTTTTTTTTACTTTTATTAGGATGAAATTGTGCTATGAATTTTGGAATTATACTTTTGAAGTTAATAGAGTTATTTAGAGATTTTTGATTTACCAGTTTCCTCTGGTAGTTTTAATTTTTAACTTCTAGTAAAGTTATTGTGCAAAGGAGGACATATCACGGTAAGTGATTATTTCATGATTTCAGATGCCACCATTATCCAGTTTTAATACTTCACTACAACCTGAAATTATTTTTAGTTTTTATGATTTTCTTGCGCATATTTTTTGTTCCATTTTACAGGTGATTTTCATGCTCTAATTTATTTCTTCATATGCTTTCGGGTGCTTAATTTTCTGAATATTTCTTTTACAACGAATTCTCGACTCGGAAATTTCTGGGATAATTTAATGGATTTTTAACTTCAGCATTTTGTATTTTGGATTCATAGCAGAATGAAATTTTGAGAAGTTTAACGAGAAGTTATTTTGTAGCGAATTTTATATAAATTCAAATTTTGTTTGTGAGTTAACTTCCAATTTCTTTTCAAGAAAATAATCCATATTAGTAATTTTTGTAATTACGTGACCCGGGCAGAAATCCTAGAGTTGAGAATTACGTTCGTTCAAACACGTGGCTTACACAATTGAACCTCTTTCAGTCCTCCTAATTTTGGATTACTTATTTTGGGGCCTTATTTTCGAGACTTATTTTGAAGCCTTCGTTTGGATTCCTAATTTTGGAGTATTATTTTGGAGCCATATTTTTGGGCCCAAGTTTAAAGGAGACAAAAATACGTGGATGATTGGAGAAGCACGCCATCACGAGGTCAAGATTTAAGGGAGATTCTAACCACTTCATACAGAGAAGATTTAGCACCTGTTAGGACCGTTAGAGCATCAATCCGGACCACATTATTGTACGAAGAATGCTGAACTAATCCACCACCCTAGGGACACCGTAGATGTACTACTTAGGTCACGTAAATTTTAATTGAAATTTAAATGTAAGCTGGTGGTTAAATATACTTATTATTTTATCTAGTTGCTTTATTATTGAGGGAAAAACAGAGAAAATTAATTCAAACCTCTGAGGTTAAGTCTCTTTTGTTACACAGTGCCGCATCAGTTTTACCAATGGAGAACGCTATAGGGAAAACATAATAAGCGATACGCCCCCTACCGGTGTCGAATATTACTAGAGCATGGGAGATAGATTGCTTTGTTTACATCTGTTTACGTGTATTTTATATGAGAAGTTGTTGAGTTTTAATTGTATTTTGGATCGTTTACAAACGTTCAGAAGAGATGAATCACTATTGTTGTGTATTCTATTGTTCATATTGGGCAAAAAAGAACCGAATATAGCTTACATACCTTTCCGAAAGCTGGACAATTCAAAGTTGCATTCCAAACAAAGTTGGGAAACAAGGAAATGATGGACAGAAGAAAGGTGTGGATTCATAACTTGAAGATTGAAAAAAAATGTCTGAACTTAAGAGAGTTGTTCTTTACAGTTTACTGAGAATAATTATTCTCCCTGCAGTAAGTTTGTGGGTTTTTCCATATAGAATTATACCAACTAATGATGTGCAATTTTCAGCTAACCGAAAACGTAGAGTTTTTGAAGTCCAATGCTATTCCAACGAAAAATCTTCCACTTTTATCGGAATCTGAACCTGGGCCATCATCCAGAAATTCTAGATTATTGTATTTTCTTTCATGTAACAACCAGAGATACTATTAAAATAATAATAACAAATGATGTTTATTTGCACAACTAAAATAACAGTTTATCATAACATCAAGAATATGAAATAAATCTGGACTCTATAGCTAGGTAAAAACTAAAATATTCAATTATATAATCAGAAAAACAGAGATTTTATCAAAAAAACCAGACTCTCAGAAGTCCACCGTACTTTTAGAATAGCTGTTATACGTCAGGAAAATTCAAAAAATATAATAACTTATTACGTTCAAACTATTCAAGCAGAGTTTCATATTAATTCTTCTTTTATTTCATGTTGTTTCTTTCAGTTTAGCTGGTAAGTACTTAGTTTTGTCCATTATACTCAAAAATTCTTCAGTTCGTAATGAAAGTAGACATGTCAGAGATGTTTTCTTGAATCTTTTGAAAGTTTTTTCATTTTTTAAATAAATAGGTGTTCTATCATACAGCCTTTTCATGAGGTAGTCATAGTTCCTTCAACCAATTAATTTATTCGTCCTCTACTTTATTTTATTATTGATTTTCATGTTCAATGATAAAAACTCAGTGTAAATTTCAACTTGATGTAGGTAGGTTATCTACTGTTGAACAGAGATAAAATTGTCCTCAATCCAAACACAATATATCACAGGAAAATACAAAGTCCAAAAAAACACAAATTACGACGATAAACGTTCGAATACTCAAAACGAAATGAACGTAAATACCATTACAACCAATGTAAACAAACAGCTAATCTCCCATGCTCTAGTACCGATATTAGCCGTTCCGGCGCTACGATCTTAAATTCGGACGCCTGCTTGCAGGCTTGCACCGCTTGCACTTGCACTACTTGCTACGAATTCACGACAGAAGAGATACGCTCCTATGAAATATATGCGCCCGATTGAGTGTAAAGTGTAAAAGTCAGAAGTACGTGATAAATGTAAACTGTGAACGCTATACAGCGTTCCAGGACAGCTTTTACAAAAAACCATAAGGGGCAGCTCCAAAAAGCAGTAGGCTTAGGAGGATCCGAACTATCACCATTTCCAAACATAATTGAATATGAAATTAAAAAAGACAACAAATTTTTGAAAGATAAAGTAAGAAACGTACAGGATTTATACGATTCAATCAGTTAGAACTGATCAATATAGTATAAGGGAATTAATGGAATAATGTTTCTCTCTCAAGGGAATCATTAAAGGCCTAAAAATCAAGACGACGTCACTTGAAGATGAAATACAGTGGAAAAGAAGACTTAATGAAGCTCAAACTAGCTTTGAAGATCTCACCAGTGAAAATAATATTTTGAAAGATAAATACCTTTAAAAAACTTAAGATCCTGTCCATGAATATTACAGCTGAATGTGTCGAGATCAAGAACTTATCGAAAATGAAAATAATTTTGCTGAAAAACATTATACAGAAGAACGTTTGACTAGTCTAGAACTAGAACTAGATAATTTGAAAAAATTGATGTTAGCCAACCAAAAACTGCCCTCCAATCGAATGCTAGTGTAATATCCATAGAGATATTACAGATAGAGGCGACAAGCTAGCATTAAACTTGTTAGCTCGGGTGAGGGAGAGAGAGCGAATCTGAAAGTTAGGCTGTCTCCCTCTAATAATAATACGCGTGGTACGCGTAGACAAGGACAGAAAACCCTGCGATCGTCTCTCTCTTTCGCTCTCACTGAATTTCGAGACTGACGTTGTCACTTACAGACCGGCCTATGGCTTGTCGCCTCTATCTGTAATATCTCTATGGTAATATCACGTTCAGGTAATACAGCTCATGCAAACATAGAGAAAAATAATTTTCAAAAGCAGAAGCAATTCAAACAGATGGTAAGTGAACAACGTAAGATCATGGAAAATATTATTAATTTAGATATAAATGATAAACCATTCACTTCAGAAACGTAATCAAACATTCAGCAAAATGCATCTTCAATCGATGCTTACAGTCACTCTCTACAGAAGAATGAAAAGGACTCAGTTTCTATTCATCCGATAATTGGGAGGGATGAAACGCCATGGACTGAAATAAACCGAAAGCGTCAGCCAAAAAACCAAATTAATATTGTCGGGAAAGCAAAGGAAGTGGTGCATATGAAAGCAAATCCGAAAAAAGGATTTTCTGTTTGTCTGATTACTGCAGTCATGCACAAAACCGGATGTCATAACATCGGCATTCCCGAGTAAGTTTCCGGCAATTTCTTGCGAAGAGCTACCATCCAAAATAACCTCAGTCGTATTCTTCATTTAAAGTGATAATTAACTAATCAAAGTTGGATGCTGCAATGGATTCTTCAATATGGCCAGAAGGTACATATGTAACAAGATTATTTTTTCATAAGAGACCTCAATCCAAAGAGAAAACACAGCAGAAATACGTGAGAAATTACCCAGTAATCAATTGTTGTCTCATAATTGCCAGTGTCTTACTACCAAAAAAGTCGATTATATTACAACTGATTTCCTGGAAACAAATGAAAACATTAATTTTCTTTGTCTTGGTAAAACATTGTGTACAGCCGGAAATATTGACTATATTAACATTCCTATAAGGATCATCACAACAAAATTTTTATTTTGCTCTGTTACAGATCACCAGTAAGAACTTGCTCTGAGACTTTTTGTTTTCAGCTTAATCGTGTGTTGGACTATTTGTTTTCACCTAATATCAATATTATATTATCTGGCAATTTTAATGTAGATCCGGTTAGAGATAGGTACTAAGAATTTCAGGGCTCTTGTAGGAATTCTTGATGGCTTCAACCTGAAAAGTGCGGTAAAGGAAAATACTCGTTTCAAATATACCCTTGATTATTGTTTTCGTATAATTTTCAACCAATCAGAACGATCAATTTAGTTAAGTTACTCATGTATGAATAAGCGAATAGAATCCTTGAATATATGAATATTTTCATATTGACGATGTTTGTCAAAAAAAATTAATATTTTTTATTCGTTATATAATCGTACCGAATACCGGTCGAGCAATCGAAAATAATCGTTATACTGACCTCGTCACTCGACGTATTTTCTTAAAACATCACTCGAGCTGCGCTCTCTTGGATATTTCGCAAAATACTTCTCATGACTCGGAAGCATAATCGATTATTTTCGATGCTCTTGTGATATTATAACTGATAATAATTTGTGTGTATAACTTGATTATTTTGAAGTACTTATAGTATTACTACTGATAATTTTTTACTAACTATAGTAACCAATCAAATTACTTAATTTGAAGTCATGCTTCAAATTTCATCCAATCGCATATGGATTACAGCGATAATACCCTACATGTGGTGTTTTCAGTTTGGTGTAGTTTTGTTAAATAAAAATGAATAAATATTAAACGTCAGATTGACAATCAATTTTTTGAAATCTACAAAGTAAAAAATTATCTTATCGAATACCCCTCGGACCTTGATAAATCCTCAAAATTTTGTCATAGAGAATCCTTTAAGCGTGTTGCTTAAGGATAATAGCCCTCGGTCAAGCAACACGCTTTCAGCATTCTCTGTGACAAATTATCTTGGTATTATCAAGAACCTAGGGGTATTACAAGTGATAATACCTGATTATACATAGAGTAGCTCTACCAATCGAAAATTTTACAATAATTTAATTTCCATCAATACACAAACTAACAGGACTCAAACTACAAATCGTGTCAGTTTGACAGAACAATCCTCCCGCTTCGCGGTCGGATTATTTTGACTGTCAAACTATGTGTTCATGTGTCATCATGTTGATGACAATACATATTACTAAGACTATAATATAATTTTAAAAATATGTATGATATAACCACTGCAATTTTTAAGAGGTCAGGGAAAACACCCTCTTTAAACGAATTATTTATTATATATAAAAGAGGTTTTGCAATATATTATATCACTGCTTCAATAACCAGAAAACTTTTTGTTTTATATATAGAGTTATATAACGAAAATGGCTCTCTGCCACATATTCTCAACACGATGAGAAATGCTAATAACTTGCTATCAAAGATAGAATTTCACCTACATTTACTTCTGAACATGCAACTTCAGGTATATGTCGGGAAGAGTGCGACAAGGCGCACCTACAGACATTTCAAATTTACCTTCTTAAAAAGGACATATACAGTCTGTATATAGTAGTGGGCAGCAGTGTTAATTCAGTGGCGGTTACTGTAATACAGACTTCATTAAAAAGTCATTAGAAAGGCTCTATATTTGAATGCACCTAGGTAACATACAATTTTGAGAATATTCCTATAACTTGGATAATTTTAGGGGGACCACCCAATAAAAAAATTATGAATCAAATGTCGTTTGATGAAATGAATGAATAATATAACAAAACCATCAGAATCTGAGTTAGCTGATATCAGCAATTCCTGAAATATTATGAGTGACCATGATTACTGTTAGTTATTTTTCTTGTGAGTACATAAATAAATTTTTCTACATAGTTTGTTGTTGTTGTTAAAAACAACAATGATTTTAAATCATGACGGTAGACATTTTTTATACATGTTCAACTTTCTGGGAATTTTTGTTACTATAATTTAATTATGGTTTTAGCCAGTGGAACTTCAATAACTGGCAATTTTATTACACGAAAATTCTCCACATTGGAGAATTTTGGTTTACTTATTCAAAATTATAGTAGGATATTTTTGAAAAGCATGTATATATTTTATGTTGTTTTTCATCACTTTATTATTACTCATATGTTTGAAGTTTTTTTTAATCGTTTTATTTACCATATATACATCATAGTGGACAAAAAAAACAAAATATTGCCTTTTCCTACTAGACTAGGTATAATAAAAATTTCAACTCTGACATTCAAATTGAGCCTCAAAAAAACCTAAATATAAAGCTGTACAATTCGGCTGTCTCACTTTTTTTTTTGGCCGGGACGGAACATTCTGGAGGAGGCTTGGTATTTTTTGATGCCTAAAAGCAAGTAGGTACCTAATAATAATTATAATTCATTATTAGCTTTGTTAGAGAATTAACTAACCTAACCTAACCTTAACGCGTTTTATTTGCAACAAAACTCTGGCATAGTAAAAAAAATGCAACATGGTTGAAAGGAAATGAAACTTTCATGTTATTACTTATTGTTAGAGACTGCTTAAATCAGTGATTACAAAAACAAATAATCCAAAAGTTTGTAGTCTTGCTCATTGACACGCATAATCTGTTTCGATTCTAACAATTGAAATAATGACTTTCAAATATTCCCACCATTTAAAGTGTCTACAACAACTGGCAACGTCGCGGGATGTTATTGTACATTTATCCGCTCCTCGTCCTGGGAGGACCGATATCGGGTAACCGATGACTTTTGTATTATTATAGTAGGCGAACTTTCACAAGTGTCGGACAATATCGGTTTGACCCGCGGTTTGTAGAATAATACGGTTGCCTCACTTTGCCGGCAACATCGCGGGTAATACGTCACAGGCTACGTCACCAGTATGCTAGAGGCTGACCGTTACGCGTTACGTTACGAGTTTCCGTAGTTTTCTTTTGTTGTACCGACTGTTGATTATTGTGGTTTAAATTGAAGTTTTCGGAGTTTTCGTGTTGTTTTTATTTATAAACTTTATTAGTGTATCTAGACTATTTTGAATTTAATTCAACTAAGTACTATATTTCTTTCATCGCGGAGAGTCAGGTAATAATAAAAAATTTTTACTCTATAATTTGAAATGCTTTTTTGATATTCTATTGTAGAAATGACTGGAACAATTTGTAGTGTGGATACTTGTAAAAGTAACAGTGAAAGGGCAAAAAAGGAAGGGGAATTAATAAGATTTTTTACTTTCCCCAGAAAAAAAAGTTTTTAAAACAATGGGTTCGTCTTTGTCGAAGAAAAGGCCCCTTTGATCCAAAAAATAAACGTGTCTGCAGTAAACATTTTGCGCTGGATCAATATGAAAACATGATTGAAGCTCAGATAACAAAAAAATTGCCAAACAAACTCAAAGAAACAGGTAAGTTGTCAATGAAATCTTGCCCGAAAAAAATAAGTGTTTTATTGTATATATTTTAGCTATTCCATCACTTAATCTTCCATTGGCTCCTGAACAGAATATTAGTGAAAGGAGTAAGAGAATGAAGTTAAAAGAGAAAAAACGAACCCTCATTCTTATGCAATGCCATCATGGGTACAAAGCCTTTCGTTTGGTGGCTTAACTAAGCCCTCATCTTCTTGGCAAAGTGATGTTGAACGTTTGGATAAGTGGTTCGTTAAAGTACATAAAGATACATTTAAAATTAAAACAAAAATTGTAAAACGTACAACTAATTTTATAAGTAAAAAAGAACCACTTATTGCCAAAAAATTAATTTATTCATTTGTTCGACAGAGAGTATTTATCAGGATAAAATACCTTAATTCAAAGAAATCTGAAGAACATTCATTGAATAAAAGAAAACGTGACACCGATGAAGCTAGAAGATTTTATAAAAAAATGAGAAAAACTGTAACATAATCTATTATTCTATTATTATTGTTCTATATAAATAATATACATATACAATTCAATTATTACTTAGGTGTGTTAATTAATTTTGAACCATTTTTTCTTTGTTGTCTTTGTATTTTGATATAAATATATTTTGTCGTAATACTTTGTCTTATTTAAGACCCAAAATAACTATAATATAGGTACAAATAAACATTCATCGTGTAATTCATATAATACCGCCTTCGTTTAAGTTTTAATATTTTAATGGAAAATATACTTTTAGTTATCATTCATTGTCCTTTGTCTCGATTTTAATAAACTTGCCCTGTAATTATTACACCATTATTTTCATTACACTTGAGATGCTGGGAATTTGTCAACAGCATACTTGTGACGTCACGACTGGCCGTGTCATGATTGGCTAAAAGTTACGAGGCAACCGTATTATTCTACAAACCGTGGGTTTGACCCCGGACGGGCTCACTACAAGACCGACAGTCGGCCGATATACGAGACATTACACTACACAATTTTTCACACGTGTCGTGCGGCAGTCGTCCAGTTGCTCGATTGGAAATCAGTTCTTTTAAGAGGTTTTGTTTATTTTGGTTTATAAATAGTGTCGAGATGGCAGATGATATGAATATTGACACAGAATTCTTAATTACTTTGGTAGAAACTAAGCCAATTCTATGGGAGGACTATAGACCTTTTCATCACTTATAATTTTTTGTGCGCATGCGTCAGCATCCGCCATCTTTTTCGTACTGTTTTATGTAAACAAGCATTGCAAAATACCATTGTAATGATTAAAATCAACAAATGTAAAATAAATGATATCCGTTAAAAAAAACTAACCACAAAATAAAACAATAAGTATCTTAATTTAAAAATAGTCCACTATAATTATTGTACGGAAACGAATAAAAAAAACAGTGTTGTTATGGAGTATGTATATGTAAGAGTGGTATCGATACCTATGTCATTTAAAGTCAATACATGTGCTAATAATATATAATACTAGTTAATTGAGAGATATTTAATACCTAATAATTAACTTCATTTTACTCAGATACTACGATTGGATTGATATTATAACCCAGCAATAATATAGTGTTTTTTTGCGAACGCCCATGATACTTCATCCACTTTTTTGATTGTTCACAGTTACATGCTTCATTTTAATTGTGAACAAGTACAGCTCAACCAATAATTTGTTCCAATAATCAACCTACTGTGGAGAAAACATTGCTTTCCAATGCATTTGGTACAAAACAGTACGAAACTTTTAAATTACCGCTCTTTGAACATGGCTGCTGCGCTTGCGCATGTCAGATGATGAAAAGGTCTATAGATAAGGACAAGATTCCACGAAACATGCCTGTCGAGATGTACGCATAACGTTGTCTTGAAACAAAGTATATAATGCTCATACAATAGTCCTTCTCATAATGATATTCTTTGCTTTTGTAAACGTCGTCGCCTTCTTCGATACAATAGCCACAATACTCTTTTTGTACATTGTGGACAAAAAAGATGACTATTAAATGTCGCGTCTCGACCTCATTCGCACCAAATCGGACGATAACCGGCTACATATGTGAAAGGTTGGAACACGATCGTTACTCGATATCGGCCGATTCTTAACCGATACGTGTGTAACCGCCCTTACGCTAACATATAAGGAAATTATAAGGAATCAATCACAATAATAACTGCCATAAATAAATAATATTAAAAACAATTACAGGTACTGCTCAATCCCATGTATACAACAGACATAAATGAAAAACATCACGATACCTCAGTGCGCTGTTCTAAATGGCATGTCAAAATCATTGATAGCTTATCACAATATATATATATATATATATATATATATATATATATATATATATATATATATATATATATATATATATATATATATATATATATATATATATATATATATATATATATATATATGTAATCGCTGATATATATATATATATATATATATATATATATCAGCGATTACACACGCAAGTTGATAGGAGAACGTGACATAACATTCAATCTGCTGTATTTTTTTTATCAACATAAAAGGTTTTACTCCGTCTCAGACCAGACCAGGTAAACAGTAACGTTAGGGAGAAACACTCACATCTTAACCTCAATTCCAAGACAAATGGTGAGGACAGAGTGGTTAAAGGAAGCCTCTCGAAGGATACTGCTCATAACATCTGAGATACATATATTTCAAACAGTTTCTTTGAACAGAAGTCGACGACATAATTATTGTACAGTGGAGACCAGATCACAGAGGCATATTCTAGTTTTCTACGAAAGAAAGAATGGTATAACGTTTTCATCGTGCACAGGTTAACAACGTTGTCCCAGCTTCTGACAAACTGAGCGTTCTAGAGGCAGATGCAGTGATCCGACTGTGTTCTGGAAAGAACTGCTCATAGTCGAAAACAACTCCTAAATCCTTGATCTCAACGCATCATTTTGAATCTGATCATCCAATTATAGCCGTGGTCAATCGGAGTCATTCTCAAGAAAATAAAGAACTTTACTTTTAATGACATTCATTTTTAGTCAGTTGTTGGAAGACCACAAATTGACTGTATCCAAAGATACTTGCGATCTGGCACAATCATAAGGATTATCAATAACAACAAATAATAATACTAACCTAAAATAAGAATATTAGAAATAACTTCAATTTGCATCAAACTGTGTTAGAAAAAAATGGAAATTTTTCAAATAGATTAATGGGCTGGCAGAATACGGCCAAAATTATGCTTCCTTCTTTCTTTATTTTTCTGATAGATCATCTTTCAAAATTTCCTGTCAATATCATTCAAATTACATGATAACATTTCTGTTTCTTGCTTATTTTCGGTTGAAGATGCAGAATATAAATGAACTCAGATTTTGTGGCCCGATTAATATTTCTTTTCTTAAAAAAATAGGGCTAACCTATCCTAAACCAACCTTATTAACCTAACCTCCAAGTTCAAGAAAGTATGAAATTCCTGAAATTCACACATTGACCATTTTCATATGACGTCACGCCCTCACGCGATTTCGGCCATTTTGCCTGGAGGACAAACAAACCATTGTTATGCAAACAATTCACAGTTGTGCTGAACTGTCTTTTAAGTTTCATAACTTTTTGAGTTGTTTGTCGAATTTAAAGTTTTGTTCTGATTATTTCATTATTGTTGGAGTTTATTAGAGAAAATGCCATCGTTTTGTGTCGTGGTTAATTGTGGTATGAGAGGAAACCGAGACAAAGTGAGATTTTATAGAATCCTTACTGCCCTCAAGAATGCTGGTGATTATTCAAATTTCAAATGCTGTATCACGAGAAAGGCAAGAGAGATGGATTAAAGCATTGAAAAGGGGACCTTTTAGTGAAAATCAATTGAAATATGCACGAGTCTGTTCTTCACATTTTATAACAGGTAAGTTTACTTGAATTAGTGAAAAAAGATGAACTCTTTATTTAAAATATTTTTCAGGGGCTCCTGCAGAGTTATTGGATGAAGATAACCCTGATTGGATTCCAACCCAAAATATGGGGAACACAATTGCCAATCCTTCTGGTAAAACTCAAGTCAGCAGGTTTAAACGTTCGGTTAAATGGAAAAAGCAAGTAGAGCAGGTATGTAGTGATTTTGCTGTAATTGTTATATGACAGCAAATTAGGACCTTCATGAAAGTATATTTATTTTTTCTGTAGGAAAAATATGAAGATATAGAGACATTGACACTCCTAGTACAAGTAAAGCAGTTAGCATTGCAAGTCCTGTTAATGAAAATTCATCAAATGTTGGCACACAAACAGAATTAACAACTGGAGATTTGAACAAACTTTTTGAAGATTTGAATTTCTGTAAGACAAAGATTTATTCTTTAGAAAAAAAGTTGAAAAACTTTCAGATCAATGAAGATTCTTTCAGAAATGATTATAATAAGACACTTTATTTTACTGGACTTCCAAAATCAGATATGCTGTTCATTATCTTTGAAAAACTTAAAGAATATTTTTCTGTTCATCATTTAACATTACTCTCCCCTTTTCAACAGTTGATATTAACATTCATGAAGCTTCGCTTGAATTTACCGTTCAAATGTTTAGCATATCAATTTAGCATCTCACCTAGCACAGTTTCCAATTTAATAATAATATGTGTATCGAGAGATAATTAAATTTTTATATTTACTTCTTGTTATCTGTAATTTTGGTATTTCTTACCAAGTGTAATTGTGTATATTATGAAAAATTTGAGTAATGTATCATATTTCATCAAATTGTAGTAAATGATAAGTATGTAGTTGCTTTATATAATAAATTAAATATACAAAATTTTATATATTTTCCTTATGTAAGTGATTCTTTTTTATTTCATTTGTAATTTATGCTTTATTAAGCAAGAGTAGTGTACATGGTTATATTTTGGTAAAAATAAATATGCAAACATAATTATGAAAGAACTTTATTTACTCTGGTACCTATCTAACATTATATCTGATAAAATAACTATGGTAAGAACATACTTAAATTAATTATACAAATTCCTATATACAGTTAGCGTAAAACCAGTTGCTTTCAGGTATACTTTAAGGTCACACTTTATCATAGGCCTAGTACCATCATCAACTTTTTGGCATGAACACCACAATGTCACTGTTCCTAATCCTGCCTTTTCTGTAAAATACTTCACCAGAAGCTCAGGCAAAATAACAAAATGGGAAAAATCTAATGCTTTTCTAAAAAAAAATTTCATTGAAAGCAATCCTTTCTACAAATAATCACAGTACTTGGTTTCTGTAACAAACATCTGGCATTGTATTTGATAAAAATAAGAGTGACCTTTATCGAGGCATACACTATTATCCACTATATTCAAACAAGTAGATTTTTTTCTTCTTCATCCTTAGACTGAGAGCAGGTGTGAAGGAGAGAAACAATTGCTGCTATATGACTGCACATTTCTCCTAAGCCTGCCATACAAGTGCAATGTCCACATAACAATTGAGAACACTGATAAGTATGAGAATAAACATAATGGATATCATTAAAATACATCTTACCTTGCCAATAACTACGAAAGCTGTTTCGTTCACTCTTTTCCCATAAATTTCTTGGACTAGTCCTGCTTCATACAATTTGAAACCTTGCAAGCTTTTATATGCTTTCATTTGCTGTCCAGTATAAAAACTGTGGGTAAGGATAAAATAATTAACCATATCGATGATGGATATTACTGGAATTGATGACAATGATATCAAATCTTGAGAGCTGAACTCCAACAGAAAGGGGTCTATATCATCAATAATTTTGATTTTCTGATCGTAGCGGCTCTTAATATCGGCAGGAAGTGATTGATAATAAGTACTTCTTTCCATTTTCAATATAAATTTATGATTCAAAGTTTTTTAATACTTTTACTTTCAATAAACGTAAGCAAACAACTCGGAACACTGATAGTCGTAAATGGTTTGTTTGTCCTCCAGCCAAAATGGCGGACCTGTCAAAATCAGGTGTTTGAAAATGATCAATTGTGTGAAATAATTTCAGGTTCAAATCGAGATATAACGATGGATAATTGGTCCACGTCTGTTAAACTAGCTGATGATTCATTCACTCCGCCGTAAAAACTAATCATGGTTAATACTATATGGAGGAACAAATGAAAGATACCTGCAGAAATGTCGGAAACCAAGAATCGGGATCAAGGAAGCTCTAAATTTTATTTTGACAAAGAAAAAGTACAGCGTGTCCCATTTTGGTTACTTTTGCTGGGTATCTCCGTCATTTTTGAAGATAGAGGGTTGCGGTTTTCGCGATACTGTGCTACTTTTTCGTAAAACTAAAGATGCCGTTAACAAAATTTTAACAGCCCTTTGCGTTTTTAAGATACAGGGCATTTTTGAAAATGTTGCCGTTATCCTTCAATGTATCGAAAAGGTAAAATAACATCCTTATACATTTTTTTCCTTAGAATGCAGTGGTGTAGATAATTTTTGTTACATATATACTATTTTCAAGTTATAAAGCAAACTTATGTTTTTTTGAATGGAATACCCTGTATATAAAATTTGTCCTTGTTTTACCTTTTCAAAAATATATGATAGTATGAACTTCTTCTCAGAAATTCGCAAATAAATGACAATTTTCTGGAATTAAATGCATAATTTAGTTGTAGGACATGGATATTGTTCACGGCAAGAAACAAAAATAAATGTCATACCAATATCATCGGTTGTTGGATCGACTTTTGGTTTATAAAGGTGTTTATTTTCGTTCTTTTGGTATTATTAATTAATTGATATTAATCAAGGTCTTCGAATAATGGCAGCGTATGAAAATTATATGCTGGTATGTTTTATACAAAGTAATGAAAATTCTGAAGAAGCTTCGGAATTATATTTCCTAAGGTAAGTAAGCTATAATGGCTTTGAAAATCTCTATTATTTTAATTTTTTTCTTGTTAGATATCCAGAAAGAATGCAACGTTTTTTGAGATATTTTCTCGTTTAAGAGCAAATTTAGTTGAGCACGGATCATTAGTTCACCCGCGAGCTAGAACATACAACAAAAAGAAGAGGGAAAGGAAAGAGATAGATACTTTGGGATATATAGAAGCAACACCTTCGTCCTTATATAGAAAAATTTAGAAGGAAATTGGTGTGCCAAAAACTGACAGCATTACAGACTTTCGAAAACTGCGTATGAGAACAAAGGTTATTTTAAACGCTATTCAAAGAATTACAAAGATGTGCCAATTTTGCATCAGAGAAAATGGTCGTCAATTTGAACATCACCTTCTTTTTTTTTTAGTGATGTAATTTTTTTATGTTTGTAATATAATTACTTTACGCTACAAAACTGTTGTTACAAACTGACTGTTAGAAAAAAGATCTATAGGTATTTTTTATGCAAGGTATCCAATTCTTAAGTTATAAGTTGGTAATATGTATCTTCCACTTGTTCATTGTTGTTATCCATGGCCTACTATTGATTTATGCATTTAAATTCAGAAAATTGTCATTTATTTGCGCGTTTCTGAAAAAAATATTATGCTATATATTTTTGAAAAGGTAAAAAAAGACAAATTTTATAGTCTATAAATATACAGGGTATTCCATTAAAAAAAACATAAGTTTGCTTTATAACTTAAAAACAGTAAATATGTAACAAAAATTATCTACACCACTGCATTCTACGGAAAAAAATCTATAAGGATGTTATGAAAACATTTCATACCTTACGCACGGCGTAAGTAGCACTTTAACAGATATTGTCGCTGTTGTATTTTACCGTTTCGAAAAGTTGAAGGATAAAGGCCCAAAATGCAACATTGTCAAAAATGCCCTATATCTTAAAAACTCAAAGGGCTATTAAAATTTTGTTGAGGGCATCTTTAGTTTTACGAAAAAGTAGTAGTGTCGCGAAAACGGCAACCCTCTAGCTTCAAAAATAACGGAGATACCCAGCAAAAGTACCCAAAATGGTACATCAACAGGGATAATGATGGTATAGGCGGGACTATTTTTGAACATACAAAAATCATGAAAGTCATTAATAATATTTAATTTACAAATGTGCCGATTTTACAAAAATTTCAAGAGTTTTTTGTGACGAGCTGTTATCTCATGAGTGGCAATTGTATATCTAGTGCTTCAAAAGGACCATTTTCATATGCTTTTGAATAATCCCCTATTCGTGTCCAGCTGTGATCGCATAATACATTTTGAATTCGAAATTAATATATTTTACATGCATTCTTT
>JARQZK010004405.1:0-72500 GCA_030704885.1 Cynegetis impunctata
TTCTAAAAGCTTTCAAAAGTGAACATATTCTATCGGTTATTAAAACGAAAACTATTTATACTTTTTTGGTTGTAATGAACTTCGGATATAACTATACATTTTTATTTCATTTTTCAAGTTCAAAGCACAAAGATGATACCACTTACAAACGAGAGTATTGAAGGAAACTAACATCTTCATCAAACATCAGAACATTCAATGTAGCATCTCTAACTAACAAAGTCAATGAAACATTTTTAAAAAAGGACTAAAATCGCCACCACTGCAAAAAGCAGAATTATCCTTAACAATTACATATTACATGAAAAATTGAGACTCAAAACACATGGTTTTACGGAAACAGAGATCCTAGTAATATTCATTCATTTGTTTTATCCGTTACAAGGATCTCTGTTTCCGTAAAACCATGTGTTTTGAGTCTCAATTTTTCATGTAATATGTAATGATCTCTGTTTCCGTTAAACCATGTATTTCTTGAGTCTCAATTTTTCATGTAATATTGTAATTGTTAAGGATAATAATTCTGCTTTTTGCAGTGGTGACGATTTTAGTCCTTTTTTGAAAATGTTTCATTGACTGTTAGTTAGAGATGATACATTGAATGTTCTGTTGTTTGATGAAGATGTTAGTTTCCTTCAATACCCTCGTTTATAAGTAGTATCATCTTTGTGTTTTTAAGTGTACCTAGCCTGACTGTTTCTTAATTTCTTTTAGTTAGTCCTGAAGAAGAGAATAAATAATTCTTGAAATCTTGACCTAATACAAAAAGTTTTTTCTTTTTTCCTTGGCATTCCCAAAATTTTTACTGTAGCCTCACGAACAGATGATACCTTTCAGATGGTTTTCGAAATTCTTTTATATATATATATATATATATATATATATATATATATATATATATATATATATATATATATATATATATATATATATATATATATATATATATATATATATATATATATATATATATATATATATATATATATATATATATTTATATATATATATATATATATATATATATATTTTATATATATATAAATAAATATTTAATTATATATATATATATATATATATATATATATATATATATATATACAAGGCCGTACCCAGGAAAAAATTTCGGGGGGGCTTGAAGCAACAGGGGGTCCGGAAAATTTTCAAAATTTAAGTGTCAAATGACGCGTTTTTGGCATTTTACTATTACTAAGACTTTAGATGACAAAAAGTTATGGTTTGACTCGAGAATTTTGACTGAAAAATAAGAGGATTTATGACACATCAGAATGTTTTTGCATTAACATTTAAATACAAATACGATACAATTAACCAGATATAGTTTGATACGAACGTAATATTACGTGACGTATTGTATCTTTAGAAAAAAATAAAATAATATCAAACAATCTAAAGTACAAAATCCGTTCTTCGTTTTAGATAATTCATCGATTACTTTGTCTGTAGAGATATTAAAACTTCTGTGAACAGACATGCGAGCCAGTCTACTTAGTCTGTCTTGTCCACACGCGTTTCTCGGGTACGTCTTCAATCCTCTAAGAGTGGAGAATGTCCTCTCAGCAGTTGCAGGGTCACTGGCAAATAAGCCAATATTTTCTAGTAGCGTGAATATGTTAGGGAAAAAATCCTATTGCATTCGCTTAGGGCCTCAATGGCACAAGAAGGCTTATACTGTTTTATTTCATTTTTCAACTACGTACTACTACTAAATACTCGCCATATACTAGCTCCAGATCAACCATATTTTCATGTAGTTTCAAAGATTCAACATCTATTGTCTCAGTTGATGTTGAGGTTGGTATAAAGCACTAAGGTGTTCTCGGAAGCTCTTTGTGGTGAATCTGCGTTTAAGCTGATCTATAAGATCGTCTAGGACCGGGATTGCCACCGATATTCTAAAATAGAATTGAAGGGTGGAGTAGTTACTTCTAAGGCGTTGGCGAGAAGCGAGTCTTGGTAAATAAATTTCTTCACCAACATCACTCATTAAAGTTTCTGCTGTTTTGAAAATCTTGGAAAACTCAATATCGATTGCTCTTCAGTTGTTTTCAAAGTGAACAACAAATTTTCAATATGGTTAACTGCAGACTTTAGGTCACAATAGGTACACTGAAGCACTTTGCAGACAGATATTGCGGCTGAGAATATGTTGCTGAAGCCAATAAACAAAGGCACACTACAAATTCACTATCAAGCATGGACTTTACAAACGACGATGCTTTAGAAGATGTCTCAATATCCGGACTATCGCTAGGACTTTCTAGAGTTCCAACAATAGCATTAAAGATCTTTTTAAACTTGAGCAAACTGTTGCGATTCTCCACCCATCTGGTTTCACACATGGCTGTTAAAGTTTTCCATTTAGTATGAGTTAGAAAGTTCGATTTTATGGAGGATTGCAATACAGCTGTCCTCTGTGGAGATGCTTTTAAAAAGTTTGCGACAGCTTTTACGATTCAAATACAGTTTCTAGCACATGGGACATACATAATTGATCAAAAGTCTTTTTCACTATTGCCTGCACCTCTTTGAATGAGCCCTTCATGGCAGAGGCTCCATCGTGATTGACCTATCATATTATTCATGTCCACTCCATGGAGTCTTTTAGAGTTGAAAAAATTGTTTTTGCCAGACCCTCTGCCGTTGTGTCGTCGGTTTTGACACAACATAAAAAATCTTCTTTGCAAATAAAAAAATTAGATCTTTCTGATTTAATATACCTTACACAAATTGAGACTTGCTCATGACCAGTGATATCCGCTGTTTCGTCCACAAGAACTGAAAATGCTTTTGCGTTATTAACACCTGTCACAATTTCTTTCTAGATTAATTCTCCGCATATGTTGATCAATTCATTCTGAACTTTAGGACTCATGTACTCTGTGGCTTTTGATCTACTCACTCAAGTCTCATCCCGTCGATTCCATCAAAATTCCTTTGAGGAGAGTACGTAAGCCGTTTCAGACAAACGCGTCAGTAGCGGTATTTGAGTTTTTGCATACCCAACCGGAATCAGTTCCCGTGTTATGAAATCAAAGACGTTGATTGTGAGCAGAGCAGGCGCTATACCGATTGTCGAGAGTATGCTATTAGAGGCCTCTTGTCTTCACAAATGAGATGCATAAACAAGGCCAGTTGTCATTTCAATGCATAAACACCATTAATTAGATTATGCAATATTTTACTTACAGATAGCAAAATATCGAGTAAATTTCACTCTCTTTAATTCAGGAAAACATGTGTTTAAATATAGCTATTTCCGGAAAGTTTCGGGGGGGGGGGGGGGTCAAACCCCTGTGGACCCCCCTCTGGGTACGGCGCTGTATATATATATATATATATATATATATATACATATACTTAATTGTTAGTTATGTGAGAGTCAGATAAGTCACAGTTGCCATAAATTATCTTATTTCAATCCCACCACTCCTACTATATTTTAAAGAGAATCCTCGTATTTTAATCATTTGATACAATTTGTTGGTTAAGCTTTATTGCATTCAGCGATGTATAACCAGTTTGTGTTACCTAGCGCTTCAGTGTTTGAAGTTTGCATCAGGTAAATCTCACCTTGAAAAATTCGAGGTACAGTGTTGCTTTCACTTCTAGTCCAATATCGCTCACACAACGATTAAATCGATCGTACGAGTTGTTTCGTGATTCGTTATATTGCTGTGAAAAATATGGAAAACCGGGAATTGCCTCCCGCATATACAACTATTGATAAGAATCAAATGACATCTTTACCCTCTGCACCTCATGCAAATGATATAGGATGGAATCAGAATCGTATTCAACAGCAGGCTCCAATTTCATCACGTAAGTTAATTCCATCCATTGAGTTTAATATCTCAACAATACAATAGATTACAACACGAACGAGAATACTTGTTCCATCTTCGATAAGATATCTTCACAGCGAAATATCAATAAACTTTTTATTTATGGAGAATGTTAGGTTTTTAGTCGTTTTACTCCAAAAATAGACCATTGATTTGTATTGAGAGTAAACAGTGAGTTTCTGGAGTATTTTTTGTATTCGTTTTTCAAAACCTTCCTAGATCATGAATTTCGAAATTTTTTGATATCTGATATACAAAAAAATATATATATGTAAGAATATATATCCTTTTAAGTGATATTTTATCAAATATATATTATTTCTGTATTTTTATTCTACGGAGGTTTATCTAAGAACAATTTATGATATACTTATCATAATGTTGCTAGGTAAACTCATACTTATCAATTTTCCAGATTTTCATTTTTGAGAAATAGTTTGTAAAGATTGAGATATTAAATGGAATAATGACATTAAATTGATTTTTCTTTTCAGAATAAATCAATTCTTTAATAAACTCCATTGAACAATCTTATATATAAGTATATATATATATATATATATATATATATATATATATATATATATATATATATATATATATATATATATATAGGTATATATATATTATATATATATATACAGGGTGTCCTAATTGCCATGGACCATTATTGCTATCTCGGTAATTATAAGAACTACAAGGTTGGTCAAATTAGATAAAATGTGCAGTTTGCGGAGGACATTGAAAATCCAGTTTCATATTTGAAAAATAAAAATTCTACCTCGAGCTACGGGGGTTTTTCGAAAAATTGCTTTAAAAAAATAGAACAGAAAATTTCGTCTGAAAAATAAAAAAATTAAATTGAGGGGTGGACCACCCTTAACATTTAGGGGGATGAAAAATAGATGTTAGCCGATTCTCAGACCTACCCGATATGCACACAAAATTTCATAAGAATCGGTCGGGCCATTTCGAAGGAGTTTAATAAATTAAAAATAGGGGTTGATCGTAGAAGGGTAAAAATTAAGAGTTGTATGTATTTTTGAATGTTGTATCATAAAAAAAAATAGAACAGAAAATTTCGTCTGAAAAATAAAGAATTAAATTGAGGGGTGGACCACCCTTAACATTCAGGGAAATGAAAAATAGATTTTAGCCGATTCTCAGACCTACCCGATATCCACACAAAATTTCATGAGATGCGGTCGAGCCATTTCGGAGGAGTTTAACTTCTAACACCGCGACACGAGAATTTTATATATTAGATATATATATATATATATATATATATATATATATATATATAGGTATATATATATAGGTATATATATATATATATATATATATATATATATATATATATATATATATATATATATATATATATATATATATATATATATATATATATATATATCAAACATCAAAAAAACTCGAAAATCGCGGTCCAGGAGGTCTACTTGAAGTTTTTATTTCGTTTTTAATCATAATCATGAGTTACACTTTCCAGCACACGTCAGTTGTGCGTCAATACAGATAATTCCAGGATAAAAGATTCATTCAACAGTTTCGTCATCATATATTGCCATTTACAACAAAATACTCTCCTTTTTCGTTCCTCATAATAATTTCGTAAGGTCAACTTTCCAACTCATTGATTTTAACCCAGTGTTCATTCCATCTATATAGGTTTTATCAAATTCGCGTAGGAAATTAATGTATTACATTGAACATAAGCACTGCAAAATAGTTATTTATGTACCAAGTGCGTTATATAGATCATTATGCCCTGAGGGAAACATTCGGCCCGAGGGCCTCTGGCCCGAGGGATGAATGTTGCCCGATGGGCATAAGGATCTAGTAACGCACGCGGTGCATACAAGATTTTATTTTTCACGAAAAAATTATTATATTATGATGAAAAAGCGATTTTAAAATCGTTTCATTGCTCCTATCCATTTTCCTTCTCATAGTAGGCATGTCATTGGTTGATATTTTGAAGTTTGTGAATATATTTGTCATCATATTCAGTGAATGTCATTGCTGCTTTCTTTGTGTAGTCTTATAGAAATAATGGAAATGAAAATGAATTTACCCAAGAATATCATAGAAAATGCAGCCAAAGCTGCGAATAATTCATTGCCGGAGAAATCCAGAGTCGTATACGACAAGGATTATGAAGTATTTAATCAATAAAATTTGCTTCATTTCTCCTAGTACAATAAGCGGGCGTTTTGAATCCATTATGCCCGCAAATGCGGGCATAATGGCCTAGGGCATAATGAGTGTGTTTATAGCAACCGTATCCAAGGTGAAATAAACATATTATATACAAGTGAAAAATAAACATTCTTATAACCTTCAGATTCACAATTGAAAACATCCTTTTTTTAATACTTTAAAATCACTTCGATATAGAGAGAAGATGGTGGAAAAATTTTATCTCCATGATGTATCAGTTAATTTTTTTGAGTTATCAAATTGAATTAATTTAGAAAAACAATGAGAACTATATGATTAGCTATCATTACAAAATAAGTGACTGCAGTTGCGAACCTATTGTTCAATTTATCACAAAGCATCATACAGTCATTTAGCACAAACTTAGAAATATTGAATAAAAAGAATACCTAAGGGATTAAAATTAAATTTTCTGGAATCTTTACGAATCAATGAATTTAATAATGAAAATGAACTTTGGGATTTCGATTTTCACTATATTTTGTTAAACATGAAAATTGTTCCGCTAAACAGGGTTGCTTCTTCAAATGAGTAATTCATACTTACTTTACAAATAGAATTTTTTTTTTATCACAAGGGACCTACAGTTTAACGCCAGTTCCGAACGGCCAATGGGCTTGAAACTAAGTCATTACTCAACAGTTAATCATATTTAGACCCTCTAAATTTCATGGGACATACACAACACTCAAGAGCAAGGTGGGACTCGAACCCACAATCCTAGGTTTACAAGCAATACACCTTACCGCTGGGCTACCGAGGCATCCAAGTTGAATATCTTACAAATATAGAAATGGGAAATACAAATGAGGATGGGGAAAACCTATACGTAATCTATCAGCAGGTAGATAATTCTATAAAAGTGGGTAAACATAACAGGTACAAAGGTTCATATGTCACCATAATAAATTTAAGAAGGGAGAATCATATTACCTTATCATAAGAAAATTACACAATAGAATTACAAATTATAAAACAAATAGCTCATAATTATTGTTATCCTATAAAATTATAGATGTTATTTTATGAGAAGTAAAAGATATTGTTGAAAACTTTAAATTATCAACTATACCTGAAAATTCTGGATGTATGTGAAAGAATGAATTTTTGGTGTCAGCGAAATGTGAATAAAACTCAGTTCATCAATTTTCATAATGCTAAACGGCTGTCCCCACTAGAAGATATCCATACTAGTGAAAATGTTAGGTACTTGGGTATGAGTGCAGATGCTAACTTGAGGTGGACAACACAGGTTGATGAGGTGTGTATGAAGTTAAATAAAGGTTATTTTGCCATCCTTCAACTGCGAAGTACTTTGAGTGAGTCCCAACTACTCAGTGTGTACTTCTCTTTAATCTATAGCCATCTTACCTACAATATACTAATTTGGGGTGCCTCGGTTGAGTGGAAGCGAGCTTTTGTATTGCAGAAAAGAATCATCAGGCTCATATTTGGATTGAGGCCTCGTCAATCGTGTAGAGAACATTTCATCCGATGTAGGTTGCTCACATTGCCCTCAGTATTTGCCCTGAAATCTGCTCTCCATGATAAAGTTAGTTGTGTACAACTTCAAAGGCTGGGATATGGACATAACTACGGAACTCGTCATGCAAGCCTATTCTCAGTGCCGAAACATACAACTTCAATGTTTGAGAAGTCTCCATCGTATATGGCTGTGACTGTATTCAATAAACTCCCAAAATACATTAGGAATATCAGAACAAATAAAAAATTTCATTGTACTCTAAAACACCTGCTTCTCAAAAAAGCGCTATATAGTCTGGAGGAACTGAGGGGGTTGTCAGAATAGTATTCTACCTCAATTTATCAGGAAAATGCCAATGTGACTTATTTGAAAAATTTTAAATTGTGTTGTTGTATTTATACCTTTTTTTGTTATTTATTTCAATTATCTCGTTTTGTCTTTAGACTATTCACTCAGACTTATGAATGTTTATTATGCGATTATATGCGGGTATGACTTTTTGATTATTATATTTAATTATATATGTGTATGTGTATACACGTATGAATTGTTTGTATAGAAGTGTAAAATATTATTACAATTGACGTGTACACGCTGTATAGCCTAACGTACCTACTAATAAAGTTTATTATTATTATATAGATGATACAACACACAAAATGTTTACTTTCCTGTCAAATCGAAATTTAAGAATATCCTTTAAAACTCAGAATACAACAGGTAAACATATTAGAAATTCAAAAGATAAAACTACACCGCATAATAAATCAGGTATTTATAGACTAACTTGCGGTTCATGTCCTATTATGGTATAAATGTTGGCCAAACCGCCGGAAACTTCGAAGTTCTGAACATAAAAAAGATTAAGAAAAAAAGATTCGACATAGTATTCTACCTGGAGCGTAATCGTAGCTTCAATAACGAATTCGAAATATTAAAAATTAACCGTCTGTGGTCTAGATGGTTGAGAAATTGTCTAGGGCACAGACGGTGCCGGGATCGAATCCTAATTACAATATTAAAAAAAATTAAGGATCTGCGTGTACTACTATCTGGGTAATTGTACTAAGCTTAGGTGAGTGTTCGCCTGTGTCCCATCGTCCCCTTAAAAAAAAATTATGAAGAAAGGCTATAAACTTAACTTATATTTATGAAGAAAGGCTAGGGGAAGGTCGGGCAAGATGGGGTAGCAACTAAGGATCAAACCTCGAGAAATCATAGGGGTGCATATTTTTTTAATGGCATTTATTTTTAAACAGTTCTTTGGTTATTAGTCTCACAAAATAAAATGAAATTAGGAACTTTCTTTAATGGTATTAGAAATAAAATAAAAATTTCTTAAATATGAGATATCACCCTGTCTTGCCCGATAGGTCGGGTAAGATGGGGTGGTCTTATAGGGAAGATGGGGTATAGTTTTTCTTTCTATCATTAGGGAATACAGAAGTCGCAAATATGTGTCACTTCAGCATCTTCATCGCCGACATCTGTGCAGCCACAATGAGCCCATTTATGACAAGAAAAGCAAGCAATCCAACCTTCATTAGACTCCAAATATAGTCCTGTGCAATACAGAGATGGAGTGTTTTGGTTGTCATCGTCACTTTTTTCAGACGATGATTGTCGATTTTAATTTTTGTGAGGATTTAGCCTTGACTTCTTTTTCATCTTTTTTTTTCTGTCTTAGTGCCTTATTTTGTTTTTTCAATTTTTCAGTGTCAATTTTCCTTTTAATAGTTTCTTCTAACTCCCGTTTATAGGGCGAAGAGGTGATGATAGCAGTTTTACCTCGCCTTTTCGATATCCTCACCGTTTTTTTGGTTACTGGAAAAAGAAATAATTGCTTTAGACTAACCACAGTAAAGCTGCTTTGATCTTGGACTCAATTCTCAGAATTGAATGGACTAGACTTATTATTTTGCACAGCGAGTTGATAAGCCATTTTTTCAAATCTCTAGTTGTAAGGCCAAAAGCCCTTCTCTCCATATCTAGTAAATAACTCACCAGCTCATCCTCTTCCTTTTGAGAAAAAACAGGGAGTTTAGGACCCAAAGGTACAATTATATTATGTATTTCATTATTGTTTTCATGAACCTTCTTTACTTTTCGCTCCAAGGTAGTTTGTGGGAAGGAAAAGGTCTTTGCAGCGAACATATACCCCATTTGTCCTAGCCCTTTTCATTGAATCCTCCGACCATTTTCCTGGTTCTGATTTTCGTTTGTATCTAAAAATCCTCCTTAAACAATAGAAAAGAAGATAAAAGTGATCAATATTATGACGGGCAAGATGGGGTACTCAATACCCCATCTTGCCCGTTTATCCGTTTCGAAAATCAAAATCAATTATAAAAATAACTGAATATTTCTTCAATGTACAAGTTATTACCTGTTACTTCAATAGACTGTTAATAAGATTAACTCAAATGTCACTTGCAACTCACAAAACCTAATGTTCACACACTGCCGAAAGTATTTCAAGAAATTTTAGTGCTTACGGTCTGAATCGCGTTTTGGACGATAGCATAAACACACGACTAGCGGCGAAGTTGTGACTTACACGAAAGATACCTGTCATGCCGGCTTATGAATAGGCGCGAATACGAAAGTGATAGGTTAATTTGAAATACGTCAGAGGCCTGGTACCCCGTCTTACCCGTCCTTCCCCTATAAACTTAACTTATTTGAAGCACTTGAAATCAATATTAGAAAAAGTTCCAATAATTTATTGAATAATCAATTAAATATGAATAATTCTCCCTTGTTCAATTTATTTTAGTGACATATGAATCTTTGTACCTGTTATGTTTAACTAGGGTTGCCATCTCCTAAACTGCGGATGCCGGACAAAAATTTTAAAAACCCCGGACATTTCTGTGAAATTTTGTTTTTCCCCGGACACAAATTTTTTTTTTTATAGAATAAAACATCGTTTATATTTTAATTTTTTCATTTATTTAAACTTTAAACGCTTTAAACGCTTGTTTGCCATATAAAATGAACAACGAAAAACAAATAAAATTCTATTATACACAGTTTACAGTTTTCTCTTTTTTTCTGGTATCATCAAATAAAAAACAACTCATGACGATAATTTTTGGTAGATCAAAAATCAAATAGACTAGATACTACATTGTAAAAGAAAATTATAGGATAGATCATCTAGTTCGGTTAGATAGGTTAGGTACCCAAAAATCTAAATTATTTATTAACTATAAATCAAAAGTAAGTAAAAAGTTAAAATTTTAAGGAGATCAAGTTCTTTTTACTATTTTAACTTAATTTGGAAGAACACTTGCCAATTTTTTCTTAAATGTCTTTATTTTTCATCATGTATTTGTAAAAGTCGGAAAAACTCAAGTCTTTAAAATTAGACTTTATTTTGATCAGAGAAGAAAGCGTATGTGTATTCAGCAAGTTTCTCTCCTTCCTCCATTAGTGCGACCCTAGCGAAAAAACTCACTCTACATTCGCATTGTGAGCTGGTAATAAAAATATTACTATGCAATTTTGAGCAATTTAGAATATAGATGTTTCGAAAAAATTCGGCCACAACTGATTTGCATTTAATAGCTCATCTCCGTCACTGACACTCAAGCTTCACACACCTAGACACAAAAGATGTCCGGGTTTTACCCGGACATATTTTGAAAGCCCCGTCCGGACGACCCCCGGGCGCCCCCTAAACTAGGACAAATCTGGGGAAACCCGGACGGATGGCAACCCTATGTTTAACCCACTCTTATACTATTATCAACCTGCCAATAGATTACGTTTAGGTTCCCCATCCTCATTAGTTTCCCATTTCTATATTTGTAAGGTATTAAATTTGTAAAGTATGAATTACTCATATGAAGAAGCCACCGTTTTTGGCGAAACAATTGCTATGTTCAATAAAATATAGTGAAAATCAAAAATCCAACTTTTATTTACCTACATTATTCTCATTGATTTTCATCAGGTATCGGCCCAATCAATTAGTTATCAATAAAATTAAATATATTCAGTTCTCCTTCATGGTCAAGTAGAACTTACAAAAAGTTCTTTCTTAAAATTGTTCGACAATGCAGTTCCCAGTACTTCCCAGTACTGGTTCGGTCGGTTTGAATTTCCTAAATATTCAATAGAAGCGCCGAGAAAATTGAGATTGTTTATAAACGTCTGCATCAATAGAATTATACCATTAAATAGTTGATGGAATCCGTCGTTACTACGTGATAATTTAACATGATTAACAAAACTAAATTTGAATTTACTACGTTTATTATCACAAAATATTTTGAAAAATATAACTGCTATTGCAATTTCGGTCACTAGACCATCATCGGGCAGATTGAGTTAAGAACTCAATCTGCCCGATGATGGTCTAGTGACCGAAATTGCAATCGCAGTGTTATATTTTTCAAAATATTTTGTGATAATAAACGTAGTAAATTCAAATTTAGTTTTGTTAATCATAATTATACCATTGTTTAGTCAGCATCTGACAAAGTGCGTCATGCATTTTCAACAAATTCAGTATGTAAAAAATGTTATGAATAGTATGTCATCATAAAAAAGACAAGTCAATATATATATATATATATATATATATATATATATATATATATATATATATATATATATATATATATATATATATATATATATATATATATATTATATACAGGGTGATTTTTAAGTTGGTATTTTTTTTCAACACTGTATAGAATGTATAGAATGTAAAAAGATAAATTATGTTCAAAAATGCTACAGTGATACAGTGTGTTAAAGTTTTAAGAAACAATGCCTTTTTTATCATAACTTTCCTACCACTCCAGATTTTTTTATTGTGTAGTAATGTAAGTAATTGACCTTACTTTAATACAAATTAGAAAAAAACGAATTTTACGTACGAAACAACATAGAATTTAGCGATTTTGCCATACATCAAAATGGCTCTTATTTTTTTAAACGAAAACCATTCGTCGTACGAAAAAATATCAGGAGATTAAATTAACGCCAAAGTAAACGAGTATTTCAAAAATAATATTGATTGTAAGAAAAAACAGTGGAGTACCATTTTTTCTTTAAAAAAATGTAATATAAATCCTGTTCGAACGCCACTGGTAGAAATTTTTCAAAAACTTTTACATCAAAAAATGTATTATAATTTTCAAACGAAGTATACCAAATTTTGTGGATATATCTGGAATGGTAGAAAAGTTATGATAAAAAAGGAATTTTTTACTTGAAACTTTAACACCGTGTATCTCGGACATAATTTTATTTGAAATTTTTTTTTTTGCATTCTAGACAGTGTTGAAAGGAAAATACCAACTTAAAAATCACCCGGTGTGTGTATATATATATATATATATATATATATATATATATATATATATATATATATATATATATAAATATTTTTAATAGTAGGGGTTTTCTGAAAAAGTCCAAGACAATTTTACTTTGCGCTCGAGGAGGACATCTCTTGGTCTAAAATGCATGGATGCAAAGTCATCCTGTTTTATTACTGTTTGGAACTTAATAGTGTGTACTCGATATATATATATATATATATATATATATATATATATATATATATATATATATATAATATTATACAGTGCTTTCATGATGAAAGGAACAAATTCATTAAAAAAATTAGGTTTCTATTTCATGTTAAAATCCTCGGACAGGTCGATTAGTATTTTTATTTGGGCAATTTTCGCAATAAAATTTTGTATACAGGGTGTCTCATTCAAGAGCTATGGCTTTGTCATTAGTTTTTTTTAAAGGTAATACCCTGTATATTATTTCACTTTACAATTCTACGATAAATTCTTATCACTTTTTGTGAACATACCATATGCCTCAACTTGATGGATTCCCAGATTTATAACGGAGATAGGTGGAGCACCTGGAGATTTAAAATGTGGATTAAAAAGTACAAAAAAAAATTTAGGTAAACATTGTCATTAAAATCTGAAGAATGAAATTTCACATGTACCATCTGAATTCATTCATTGGTGCTGTATAGTCCGCAGTTTTCACGTTTTTAACGCTCCAGGCACTACACTACTTCATTGTTTAAGAAAATGCAATTACTTGAGAGAGAACGTATTGAAGTACTTATGATGATTGGTTTTGGAGATAGGTGGCGTTCACAAGAAGAAGTCTGGCAATCTATTCAATGAAAAATCATCCTGATCGTCGCCAATTACTAGATCGACAGTCAGCAAAATGGGATCAAAATTCAGGAGATACGGCCACGTTAGAGATTTACCTAAAGGAAGACCACCGAGAGTATCTGAAGAAACAGTGCTGAACGTTCTACTAGAAACCTTTACTTTAAATAGCCACGTCAACAGACAAAACTGTAGGTATTGGGCGACCGAGAATCCTCATTGGATGCAAGAATGCCACACACAGCGGCCTCAAAAAATTAATACATGGGCAGCGATTGTTCGAAATCGTATAGTAGGTCCCAATTTTTTTGAAGGAACACTAAACGGAGAGGACTACTTGAAACTTTCTCCAGTTCGAACTCATTCCGGCTTTAGCTGTTTTGTTTCCTAACCTACAAGATCCTGACATACCTAATAACGAGATATGGTTTCAAACAAGATGGGGCACCTCCTCACTATTCAATCGCTGTTTCGACAAATTTCTTGATGCAACTTTTCCCAACAGATGGATAGGACGGAGAGGTCCGATTGAGTGGCCGCCAAGATCACCGGACATAACCCCATTGGATTTTTTCTTATGGGGTTATTTGAAGTCTAAAGTTTATTTGAATAGACCAAATAATATTGATGATCTAAAAGAGAGAATCAGGCAGGAAATAAGACTTATCAGTCCAGAAGTAATTGAAAATGTGCAACGGGAAACATTGAATCGACTTCAAAAATATCTCGAAGTAAACGGACAACAGATTGAACATATGTAAAAATTAAATTACTAATTACATTTGTGTGTTTTCATATCGTACCTCTCATTACCCACTATCTCCGTTTCTGGCAATCCATCGAGTTGAGGCATATGGTTTGTTCACAAAAAGTGATAAGAATTTATCGTAGAATTGTAAAGTGAAATAATATACAGGGTATTACCTTTAAAAAAACTAATGACAAAGCCATAGCTCTTGAATGAGACACCCTGTATACAAAATTTTTATTGCGAAAAATGCCCAAATAAAAATACTAATCGACCTGTCCGAGGATTTTAACATGAAATAGAAACCTAATTTTTTAATGAATTTGTTCCTTTCATCATGAAAGCACTGTATATATATATATAGGTATATATTATATATTTATATATATATATATATAATATATAATATATATATATAATATATATATAAAAATATATATATATATATATAAATATATAAATATATATATAAATAAAAAAATAAATATATATATATATATATATATATATATATATATAAATAAATATATATATATATATATATATAAAATATATATATATATATATAATAAATATATATATATATAAATGTATATATATATATATATATATATGTATATATATATATATATATATATATGTATATATATATATATATATATATGCACAGTTTAAGGAAAATACCTAGGATAGGTTTGATGGGCTGATAAATACACTCAAAGTAGGGAAATCTTATAATTTAAAATGAAAATATATAGGAATTATTTCAACAATATGCAAAAGAGCACTGTGAAGGATGCAAATAGTGAACCGCTGGGTTGGTTAGGCTGCAGTATGCAGAGGCTTTAATAATTATTCCAGCAATATTTATTAGTGTATACAACTTTTTTATATTTGGACTAAGTTACATAAGAAACAATATACCTACTTTATATATTTGGCTTTTTAAAAATCCCTAATTTTCCGTTTTAGCTCCTACAGTAACCACCCACACAGTGACAGTATCTGCCCCGCCAACTGTTCCAGGTTCCTGTCCGGTTTGTCACAGCACTAGGGGATTTAGTACTGGATTCACCTGTTGCGGTTATTTGTTGTGCATCTGTTGTTTTCCTTGTGGAATTATTTGTTGTCTTATGTGTAACCGTAAAAAATCCTGTAGGCATTGTAATTTCACTACAACTTGAAGAATCTTATGCAAATATATAATTTTTATAGCTTCTAGTCTAATGTTAAATTGAGTGCTCAAATCAAACAAATAGGTACTTAAAATTAATTTTACTATACTGAAACTTTCCTAAAATGTAATTCCTGTGTATCTTAAGTGTAATTTTTATTTTATATACATTTTTTTTTTATATACATTTTTTATTATATTCCATGATTGTTATTTTTTTTTAGTATCAACAATTTATATGCACTTTTTGCTTATTTTGAACCATTAATATAAATAATTTGACTTGTTCGAGCATTTTGGGAGCACAAAGTAAAGTAATGATTCGAACCCAAATAAATTTGTTTAGAATTTGTCAAACGCATCTTTTGAAAATTAAACGACTGTTATAAATTTTTCTTGATATTCCTTTTTGAAACTATTACGTTCTTCAAAACTCTGTTTTGAACTAATTAAAATGATTCTTTCCTCAATTTCGATCTTGAAAATATGTTTTTCCGCAAACGCCAAAAAATGACGACTTTTTCGACCTCAGTTCTCAATGTTGTAGTTTGATTTCACAGACGTCCTTTTGTTTTTACTTTTTTGTCCGGCCGTGAGCGTACAAAAAAGTACACTTTTTTTTACTATCACGTCAATATCAAGAACGTCGGGCGGCGTACAGTTGGATTCCGAATCCGACATAATGTAATCTGTAAGAAAAATTGTATATATTTTACTACAAGTTATTTCCTAATACTCGGGTACTTACCAAAAACGCACAGTCCTATAATGATAGATAAATGACTTCAAATGTTTCTGACAATTATTTTATTTTCAAACGTACAATAATAACGTCATTTCTCGATTGACAGGATCATCGAAAAGTTCTATTTCTCCGCCAAGGCGGAGAAGTGTTGCTATTCAACACTTTTCCGGTCGGCGGCAGGAAAAGTGGTTCTATGCAATAGATGAATGGGTAACCATGAATGAATGAATGAATGAATGAGCTTGAGCTTACCCGCCGAACGCAGTCATATAATTGAAAAGTGACACTTCTCCTTATGAAATAATATACTATTTTCCGCAAACGTCAAAAAATGAGGACTTTTTTAACCTCATTTCTTAATGTTGAAGTTTAATTTCACAGGTGTCATTTTGTTTTTACTTTTTTGTCCGGCCGTGAGCGTACAAAAAAGTACACTTTTTTTTTCGCTCACGGCAATTTCAAGAACGTCCGGCGGCGTACAATTGGATTTCGAATCCGACATAATGTAATCTATATGAAAAATTGTATATATTTTACTACAACAAGTTATTTCTTAATACTCTTAATCCTTTTTAAAAATATCATCTTAATTCTATCGTTTGAACACCGTTTGCGGAAAAAATGGCATGTTTTATTCGGAGAAAAGCATTTTTTGTGGTTCGTCTAAAATTGTAACATTGACTCGCCACAAAAAGTACCACTTTTACTCCTAATAAAACAAAATACTATTTTCAGATGTTACACAAAATTTGAATAAATTCGTAGCTATCTTGAAACTCATAGTTATTCACCTGAAAAAGCTTTCATTTTCACTTTAATTTATTCAGAATGCAATTCGTAACCATTGAATCAAATGATTTATAACTACTGCATATTCAATTCTAAAGTTCAGCTCTTTTTGTTTATTTTCTACTGGAATCTTATGTCTTAATAAAGCACGCCCGGTTTCGAATTTTCTATTATTCATATTCGTCAAGTGAAAACTTTATATCCTTTATATTTTGCTCAATGAATATTTAGTAAGCAATTTCGATAGAAAGTTTTTCAAGTTCATTAAATTCCTACGTATTCACTAGATATAATATTGCAATATTCGTTATGAGTTTAGATTATTATTGATTATGTTTTAATTATTTTTAGTGATGTTTTTTCCGAGAATAATAGACTAATGCATTGTATGGAAATTCAACGGTAAGGTGCGAGAGTGGATTTTGAATCAGTTTTATATCTCCTGGCCCTCGATTTTTGATCGAAAGTGAACAGTCAGGCCCGGTAGTAGTTTCATATACGTTTTAGATCTCCTAGGCCTTTCGAGTTTTTAGTATTATTAACACCAGGGGCGGCTATTCAAAGGCGGCTAAGGAGGCTAAGCCTCCTCCTCAATAATATTCCGTGTATCACTAATATATTATATTGAATAGTCAGCATTCAGCATATTCATATTAATCAAATTCATATTATTTTATGCACCTACCTTCCTTTCAACCTACATTATATAATGGTATTTACATTTACTGCATTTCATTCATTTCAAGATTTGTGGCAACGCTGCGGAGGCTTAGAAAGGTTTATTCTCAACGTTCATTATGCCTGCCATAGAAAAGCAAACAACGGTGCGAATACAGTTAATGAATACTTCATTGCAATAGAAAAGCAAAACACATGTAAATGGCAACACCGATAGATCCTGAGTCTCATACAATGTCGACCAATCACAACTATAGAGTTTCGGGTAAAATCGAGTGAATTCGTTGGAAACATTAATTGAATCGTAGTGTTATCGTAGTTACTAATGGCAGCGTGTTTACTTATATTGCTCGCGTATTGTTTGAAAATGAGTTTGGTTACTGAAGTTAATTTCAAAAATTTCAATGGTGACTTAGTGGAATATTTGTTATCCCATAACTTTAGTGCACTAAGCTATGAGGATAAAGTTTTGATAAAAATATTGCGACCTACCCCTGAATTAAACAATTTGGTGCAGCGTAACAGACAAAAAAACCGCGGTTTTAATACAAGGAATTATGAGAGACATCCTTGCCTAACCGGATCACAGGTGAAAAATAAATTATTTTGTTGGCAGTGTTTACTTTTTACTAGTGAAAATGTCTCTGTTTGGGGCCGCTTAGGATTTGAGGATTTAATTCTATACCTAGTTGAAAGTGAGGAATTTTTCACCGATAAAGTAACTTTAAATACAGCACGCGGATTAGTATCTTACTTACAAGATAAGGAATTTATATATTTTTTAAACATCTTTAAATTAATTTTTGAACAAACAGAAATAGTTTTTCAAATCTTACAGCACAAGTTTTCAGATGTAATTTACTCACGAAATCGGCTCAAGTTTCTTTTGGAAAAAATTTCAGAATTTCGTGCAGAAGTTTATTTTAAAAAACTATTTTCTGTATTTCAAACTACTGATGATACGACTCAATTTAGCCCAAAACGAAAGAAATTCAGTTACGCAGATATGGAGCTTCACTATAAGCAAATATTTTATGAAATTTTGGATACTATTAGGGGTCAAATAGAAAGAAGGTTCTCTGATTTGAAAGAACTGCATTTCTTCGACTTACTCAATAAAAATTTGTTTACCGGATTTACGGCTAATTTTCCAGATAACCTTTTGGAAAATTTATGTCAAAAATACACTTTTTTTGATAAGGTGGCCATAAAAAGTGAACTGTGTGTTGTTTATAATGACAATGAAATTTTGGGGCAAAATGAAAATCATGTGAGGACTATTAAATACCTTTTTGATAATGATTTGAATCAAGATTTACCCCAAGTTTATAAACTCTTATGTCTAATTGTTTCTATCCCGGTGACATCGGCTTCCGTAGAGCGCTCGTTTTCCACTCTTAAGAGAATTAAAACTTATTTACGAAATTCAATGAGCCAGGATCGTTTGAAAAATATTAGTTTGTTGTCTATTGAAAAGGAATTGGTAAAACTTTTGGCGAAAGACAAAAAAATGTTATGAGGATATTATAGATCATTTTGCTAACGTTAAAGATCGCAGAATCCCGCTAATCTTCAAAAATATATAATAACTTTTTATTTGCTCTCACCAGCTGTTAACAAATTCGTTAAGTAGGTAGGTAGGTACCTATTTTGTGGAAGAAAAAAAAATTTGATGAATAGATGAATTGATTAATTGGCTGAGAAGAGTTTTTGTGAATATTGTAAATAGGAGTTGTAGGTCTCAAGGTAGACACTCGAAAGTGAAAACAAATTAATAGCTTAGGGTGCTTGTTTTACTTTGATTTTATTTAAATTATAAGGCGGTTGAACTTGAAATCCTAAAAATTTTCGCCTATGGTGTATTTTTTAACACCTCTTGTAGCCTCCTTAAACCAAAACCTCACGAGCCGCCACTGATTTACACCGAAAATAATAGATTATTGCACTGTATCGAAAGTCAACCGTTCTGGTGCGGGAATAGTTTTATACCCATTTTAGTTAGACCTTCTATATTATATACATATATATATATATATATATATATATATATATATATATATATATATATATATATATATATATATATATATATATATATATATATATATATATATATATATATATATATATATATATATATATATATATATATATATATATATATATATATACAGGTTGTCCTAATTGCCATGGGCCACTATTGCTATCTCGGTAACTATAATAACTACAAGGTTGGTCAAATTAGACAAAATGTGCAGTTTTTGGAGGAAATTGACAATCCGATTTCAGATTTTTTTTTTTAATTTCTTTCTCGAGTTACGGGGGTTTTTCGAAAAATTGCTCAAAACTATTTGATCGAATATCTCAAAAAGTATAATTTTTACAAAAAATTGATAAGGAAAAAAAGCATTTTAGCATTTTAAACGTTCTTCAAGCTGGTATTCTTTAAGGAAATTTGGTTCGTCTAGTTTTCGAGATATGACATTCAACTTTTTTTTCGAATAGGGACCTGCATTTTTCATTCCAAATTTTAAAAAAACTTTTTTTTCTGATTTCAACGATGTATCATATGTCCATATTCATTTGTATTTGAAAGGCAAAAAACTACTATTTAACTTTTTTGGCCGAGATAGCAATAGTGGCCCATGGCAATTAGGACACCCTGTATATATATATATATATATATATATATATATATATAGGTAAATTGTTTTTCAGAGAATTATCCATGAATATTTCAAAATGTATATATACAGGGTGTTCCTTAAAAACATGCTGATATTTAAGGGGGTGATTTGAGATACAGGGTAATACAATTTTGAAAAAAAAAAACATTTTGTAATAACTGAGATAATAATATCTAATATAAGATTTGGTACATTTGGAACAAATCTAATCTCTTAATTTGCTTTCAGTCGATGCACGAACATTTCCACATTGCATCAGATGTTAGAAGAATTGATCCTGAACAGTTTTTATTTTTTTAAGCGAAAATCATGCGGCGGGAAAAAAAACTCATCAGATCAAATTTGCTCAAAAATGAATGAGGATCTCAAAATTTATTTTCATTTCAAGAGAAAGCAGTGGCGTAGTATTTTTTTCTCCGGAAATATTCAATGCAAATCCCGTACGAACGCCACTGGTAGAGAAAATTGAAATTTTTAGTAGTTTTTTTGCTGAAAATGAGTCAAAGAAACTTCCTCTTAAATATTAGCATGTCTTTAAGGAACACCCTGTGTGTATATACAGGGTGTCCCGTAAATAACACGCCAGAGTGACACTGGAGGTAGATTGGCTTCAGGTTAATCAGATAACATCAACATGACCTAAGTAAAAGTTTTCTGGTTTTCGAGATATTGCCACTCTTATGTTTTTTTCAAAAATCTATACTTTGTGGTCATTTTCTCGCCTGTTTTGAATATAAATAAGTTCTAACTCATGGTTTTTTTTTCTTGTGCTGTCATGAATATATGGTTGGGAAAATCGACCTATTATTTCATTAAAAACTAGATCGCAAACCTCAAAAAAAAATCGAGTTGTTTCAATTTAATTTAAATCCGAAAACCTTAAGTAAAGTTTGACTATTTACTGTGAAAAAATATTATACCAGACAGAATCAGCAAATGATCTTAAAAACTAGCCTATTTAATGCTCTTTCGAAAACGGTGGCTTGACTTCATCTATCAATGTAGGCCTAGGCAGATAATATTTTGAGTAGTTCAGCGACTGTTAGGTACTTGCAGAAACTTGCATATTCCATATTCAGTACATCGTGTAGACACTTGCAAAGCATCGCTCTCCGTCGTCCACAACTCTTCAGACTTGCAAAGGGTCGAAATACGACTTGTGGTGTGTGTGCTTGCAATCATGCATGAACTTGTTTGATTCTTTACCAATATACCTTGGCATACGAATGCCAAGGATAAAGGTTAGGTACTTATTCCTTTCCTGAATTTCGAAAAGAAAAGTAAAGCGAATCGATGATAGTGTTTGCAACTGTCGTAAAAAGTGAGTATTTTGTCACAAGTCTTGATGAGAATATTCAGACATACATTCAACATTTAATGGCCCTGCATGATGACTTCAAAATAAGTTTTGAAGATATTCTGACGATACAAATACCACCATGGATCATGATTAATTTTCTAAATAAGATAAGTGAGAATTGATTTGTTTCTTGTACTTTGAGTAGATGTCAAAAAAGTGGAGTTGGATGGAATCACTTTTTTGATTTGCCAACTTTGCTTTTTCGACATCCGCTCACAGCACAATCAGTTAACTAATTAACCAATAAATTCTCACTTTTCTCTCGAAAACTGTTAATTCGTGGTTGGAACTCAGCCCCAACGCAAATTTCCATAGTTATATCTAATCTTCACATTTTTTGTCGGGTTTTGGGAATATGGTAGAAATGTAGCTGCAGGGGGTCCACCGGAACCAGCAAAATTTTCAAAGTGGTCTATGAGACAAAAGTTTGGGAACCTCTAAGTTGAAAATTGATTCGATCAAAGAGTTTGTGTTAACTTGAAATCCGAATTTTGTTTTGGAACATAAATTATGATTAATTTTGGAAATTAAATATGATTCAATTCACTAGAATCGCATCTTGACGCGATCCATTTTATGCGCAAAAATACGACTTTAGTAATGGAGCTCTGCTTCTCACTAGTTTTTTCTATGTTAACCAGGGAAATTATTTTGATATGTTATTTTGTTGATTTCCCTTCCTATTATTATACCTATACAATAAATATAATTCATATAGATATATCGGTATTATTTTACAAAAGAGCCCCCAGGTTTGGGACTGGCGAACTTCTTCCAAGTATATGAAGTCTGGCTCATTTAAAAATCAACATATTCACACTGATCTTTGATTTTTATACACATGATATTACGAAAAGTATCCTACGGAAAATACGATTATTTTGTACTGCCAGTAACAATTCCCATAAAAAATAGAATTAAATATAAACAAGTAATAGGATGGTTGTTTTTCTCGCGTAAAGCTACAGTTCCATCGGAGGAACAATGAGAAACATTGTGGAACATTTTTGTTGCTGTTGCGTGTTTCCGAAAATGTTCCCAAATGTTCCTAAATTTCCTTATGTTTCGGCAACAAATGTTGACTGTTTCTACTTGTCACCCTTCAAGCTGCGATTCCACCGGAGGAACATTTTTGTTGCTGTTCCGTGTTTCCGTTAATGTTCCTTAAAGTTTTTTATTTTTCGGTCACAAATGTTGACTGTTACTACTTGTCGCCGGTTTCCATTTTGAGCGGTAAACTTCTAAAGAAAATAGGAAACATTTGTGAAAAAATCCGAGTTGCTATCGCAGTGGAAAATAGGGTTGTAACGGAGCTCCGCCTCCGCAACTGCGGAACTTCCGCAAGAAATCGTACCTCCGCTTCCGCTTTCGCATCCGCAAAATTTTGGCGGAGTTACAACTCCGCCAAAATTTTGGCGGAGTTGTTACAACGGAGTTACAGCGGAGGTATATTTACGTCGTTGAAATACATGAAATTGGACACGAATCAGAATTTCCAGAGCATCATTCAAAAATATTAATTCCAGATTTCGTGATTTTCCAAACAATACAGTGTATTCACATAATTGGACCAAAGGTACACATTAAAATTTTGAATGAGATAGTTAAAGAACAAGTTCAGTTCGAACCAATACGATTGCTAACCCTACATGACTTGAATGTTGCAAGAAGTGTTGGTGATGACGAAGCTTCTGTTTTCAAAAAACCTAGACTAGAATCAAATCTGATGAATGATGGACCGAGCACAAGCTTCCAGATTTTACCAACACAAAGTTTGCATTCCAATCTGGCTGTTATAAGTTGGAAAATAGTAGTGGCTACGAAGAGGAAATAGAAAATGATCCTTTATCATGGTGGAGATATAACACAAAATATGAAGTTTTGCTTCCATCGTTCGCAGTTACCTATCGGCGCCGGCAATTTCAATTATTTAGTTCAGCTGGTTTGATCTATGGAAAGTGAAAAAGCTGCAAAACTGTTGTTTGTGAAATATAATATGACTTTTATTAATTTTGATTACTAGTATGTATGGTACATATTATATACATGCGTTGTATATTATTCTAAATGAAGAATTTTGACTATCTATTACTTCAAAAAATTATGAATTCATATTTTTCCACTTCTACTTTCACCTCCGCCTCCGCTTCCGTTAACCTCCGCATCCGCCTCTGCTAAGGAGTCCTCCGTTACAACCCTAGTGGAAACGTATCGAGAACGCAACTAGTAAATATTCGTGTCGCAGATGTTCCTTAAAATTTCTTTCTTCATCTTTCGGCAACAAATGTTGATTGTTTCTACTAAATAATATGCCACTATTGACAATTTTAGTTGCTTCAGTGGAAACAAGACATTTACGTATGTTGCCATAAGTTTCTACCCTTGGCAACAAAGAGAAACATTCAGCAACAAAATGATCCTCCGGTGGAACTGTAGCTTAATGTTTGCTGTTGCACCACGTCATAGAGTGATATTACTTGAGTGACAGTACTAGCATTACTTAAGCATGTCTAAAATTGACTTCAGAAAAACACGATTATATGGAAGTCAATAATTCACCATCATCATATTTATCTAATATTTCACAATTGTAATTGTATGAACTATAAAAGTATTTTTTTTATGAACGTGAATAATTGAAATTACACTTCAATAAGTTTGTTCAATTAACAATTTATCATTAAATACATACCTCGAAAGTTTTATGAACAAAGAGTGTTTGTACTTAATTAAACCGTATATACTCAGATATAGACTGGATCACGTGTAACAATAAGAAAATGGATAAATAAGTGATCTCTGTCAGGTAATTCAATGATGCATGATATGTTTGGGGGGGGGGGTCAGCGTCCATGACAATCAGACATTAGACTTCACCGGGGATAGGAGTAATAAAAATTATTCTGCCTAGTAAAGCCTCTCTGTAAAGACGTTCGGAACCGTCGTAAAACTGTAGGTCCCTTCTATTCGTTTATCGCTGTATCACGCACAGCACGAGTAGTTGTAGAGAGGTCGTCACACCCTAAACCGGGTACGGCACCACAAGAAGAAGAAAGCTTCACACTTTCACACGAAACTAACATTGTTGTAGGAAAAACTCAAAAAACTTTCAAACCTCTCATATAATTCGTGTTGAAAGTTGGTTTTGAGACGCCATGTTCTGGCGTTATCACCTAAGCTCCGCCTCCATGTCAGATCCCAATATATCGTGCGAAACTTATTTTCCATGTTGCCAGATCGATTTTAGTCACTTGGTACTTTGTACCGATTCAATTAAATCTATTTTTCGTGCAATCGCACGCGAAGCGAGTATTTCGCTTACGCACCACAGTCCGCGAAATTTAATTTCGCGGCCGTTACCCATTAGCAACGGCCGCCAAACCAAACGTCACTTATACCAAAAAGTAACAACAACTATGATATTTCAAAAGAGACATCCTGTATCTCAATGCATTTTGCGTTCTGTCAAGAAATGTCAAAATATTTTGTATATATTCGAACATGGTCTTTCCATAGCAACGCTGTGACTTGTTAATTACTGTTGATTTTAAAGCACTAATATTTTTATTTGCAATTGTCTCGTTTAATAATTTTGTCGATTGCGCGAAAAATAGTGTGTATGCCATGGCCGCGAAACTTTTTAGCTACCTCAAGATTATCCTTATTAGTTAAATATTTAACAAAAATTGAAATACAGTTCTATATACAGTGCTAAATAATAAATATTTCAACATCTCTACATAAACAATTTGCTAAACACTTTATTAATTATACATTGATGATAATGAATTTTTAGAATGTCGCAATAGCGATTCTATATTATAGTCGAAATTTAGTTATTTTTATATATTTTCTTCACTGATAACTACTATAATTTTTTCTCCTTGTAACTAATAATTATGAGATCTTACACATCTTACAGTAAATCTTGATATAATATCAATAGTCTAATCATGATTGCTGCAGCAAGTTTGCAAATTGTCAAATTCAATTTCAGAAAGTTATTTCTTTATGCGTAAAAAATACTGACTAATTTTTATTAAATAAAAAACTAGTTCAATATCTTATAGAGATATAGTCTTTTGGTTTAAATTCATCTAATAACTGATATTTGAACGACTGCGACTTGACAATAAAAAAATGCCCTCTACGAAATATGAAGTTAGACAATTTGCTGATTAGAAAATTGAATAATTTCATCAGTTAATTATTATATTTTTAGTAAGAAAAAGTTTGGAAAATCCAAAGGAGCATGCCTTAAACGCTCATGTCGTACACGAATTATTTAAATTGAATGTTTGCATTAGTTCATTTGTTAACTTTTTCACAAAGCCAACTTTTTCAGAAAATGCCAATCGGAATGAATTAATTATAATAAGATAAAACAATACTGCAATTTATTCAACGGCCTCTATCCAGTCGAATTAGTACAATAAAAAAAAATTAAAGTGAAAAAATGATTTTTTCGAAAGTTATTGTGTTTACTGTGAACACGATCTTCAAAAATCGGTACGATATGACAATGAAATTACTTTTTTATATCAAAAAATGTGGCGGCTCGTGAGTTTGCCTTCAGGGGGGGACGCAAAAATAATATTGGGTTATAAATATTTGTGTATCTGTTTTTGGTTTTAGGCTAAATCTTGAGCCAATAGAATATCTTCAAGGGATTTAACTAATAAACAAAATGCATTCGTGCAGGTGCAAAAAACGAATATTTATCTGATCTGTATAAACCTTACGTAAAAAAGACTCAATATTCACATTTCCCAAGAGCTGAAAACTTACTAGAATGTTTTTATGCTTTGGAGAATTTTCATGTTTTTTTAATCTTGTCTACCAAATGTTTGAGATCACGAACTCCTACCTTTATCCAATTTTCATAGCCTCCAAATATTAAACAAACAAAACAAAAAAAAGCATTTCTTTCATCATATCCACACAACATGTTTTCATCAAATTTTTGACTGAAACCCGACCGATTTTTAAATCCTTTCTGTTCCTGAATTATATTCAAAACTAGCGTCGGAAGTCAATTATCTTTTAAATCCACTTTTTCCTACAAAGTTAATTTTCTAAAAACAACTTTTTTTAACTCACGCATCCTTATTATGTTTATATAATCGGCAAAAGAAAAAATCAATATAACCTCACAACCATCCGCCAAGACAGCAGGTAATCTTCATGCAGGCCCAGACACGTTGAGTCTGTAGCAGTCTTCCCGCCGACCCCGGATTACGTCACCTTGCCGTTATGTGGAGGTGGACTCGTGGCTCAAACGCCGTGATTATCGAAGAAATGTAATGTTGGTTGCAGTTGAATTGAAATACTGGTATATAGCTTCGTAAATTAGGATGGAGCGTATGGATTTGATTAGATTTTTAGAATATTGCTTGAGTTTTATAGTAACTAGTTCAAAATTATATATGATTATATACTTATGTGTTGAAATTAGAAATTAGGTACGGTTTAATGTGAGAAAACATCGGATTCAGATTTTTATGCAAGAGTAGAATTGCGAGTTCTGAGTATCGCAAAAAAGTATTCTATTGCTTTTATAATTTAACTTAAATTATAATACTAACAAATAATTAAGAAAAGACATATTAATTGTATTGTTTTTAAACCAAGAGTGTATTAATAAATATTTATATTTATTTCGCCAAATGTATATTTTTTATGTAAGCTTTATTCATAGTATTGTCTAGTTTAAAGACATGCCTTACTCTACTTTAAAAGTGGTACATGAGATTGTGGACTAAGATATCAAAATTTAGAGGTGGCAGAAATTGAATAGCCTACGGGCGGCAAATCTGTAAATCCTCCACTGCCTTAGTCGACATACATATTTTGAAACTGTTTGAAACCGCTGCGTCAAATGTGGTTAGACAAGCCAACAGTTTATCATGAAAATTATCTAATGCTGACCAACTGCAGGCAAATGGCGAAAAGAAAGTAGTCTCGTATTTCATTTTAGAGGGACCAAATAAATTAAAGAAATGAATTTTTCAGATTTCTCTATATTTAGAATCATTATAGGGGAGACCGGGTACAAATGTAACATTTTGTACTTTTGCCTTGGTTTCTCGTTAGGTGTTATTATTTCGGTGAAATTAATATAGCCATACATAAATTCCGTTTATGTTCTATACATTAGCATCTTAAATTACCTTATAATTGTGTATTTTGCATGAATCACAGAAACTCTGAAAAAATTTGTCATTTGTTACTTTCGACCACGTTGGCGGCCCGAAAATAACACGTTGTGGGTCGAAAGTAACAGGGCAAAGGGGTTTGTAATGAATATGATATGACATATTTAATCAAACAAATATTTATTGGAAAATTCAGTGTCTTCTCTATTCAGACTCGCAATTATGGCACGCATAATTCATTGGCGCATTCAGTACCTATGAGACCATATTTTGCATTCGAAACAATGTAAACTTTGCTTATTCAGTCGACAATTGCTAAAATTTTCTAAACAAACGAGGTAGAAGCAATCTTCGTCGTTTCCTTGTCTACAACTGCGCTAGTATTTCTAGCTTAAATTTTTGGTATATATCTATGCAATGTAACATGGCAGACATTCAATTTTTTTTTGCCACGCTCTAATTTTTTCGCCATCATTAAAATGCTCTTCAGCCGCTTTTCGATAGACTTCTATGTTAGTTGTTATTCGTGCGGTGGTTATTATGCGTTGTCGCGGCATTTTGTTGAAATAAACACACACACATAAAAAGTTTACTTAGAGTAAATCAATACGGGGACAAAAGTAACGTGTTACTTATGTACCCATAGGGCTGCGTTACTTTTGTACCCTAAAGCATTTTTGTTAGAACATGAAAGATAACCTTGAAACGGAACATGCTAGACAAAAACGAATCTAAGCACTGTAAAATCAATCTAATCGAGTATCAATATGCAAATATTCAGATTAATGTCATCCCTTTAATACTACATAAACATTAAATAAGTAAACGTCAAAAATTTTACTTTCGATTTGTGAAATCACGTAGCGTCCTCTCACACGATCTAACAGTGCGTGGCGCGAGCGGCGATTGAATTCAACTGAAGGTGGCGCCACTAGCTATCACCTGACAGCAACTGAAGTGTTGTTTTGACAATTCTTTAAACCTACAGAGCATTTGTTACTTTCGACCCGCCGTTACTTTTGTACCCGGTCTCCCCTACATATTATAACTTTTCAAATTCATTTATATTTTGCTGGACCATATCTACTTCGGAGTTCCAAAAACAACCGATATTTTCATAATAAATGAATATACTACATAAAAAGTGAACAAGGAAAATTCTTCAAAAACTTAAAAAGTTATCAAACAACTTTCCAATGGAGCTGGTTATATGTATTCCCAGACCAGAATTCCCAATTCACAATCCAACAGTGAATTATAGAAATCACCTCCGACTCAACATCTGCGTACAGCTGTTTCGATCTTATTAGATCTCATCAGTGCAGCTTATTCGACTCGTGTGAATTAACACATTTCTAATTGTTCCCCAATACAAAGCGCGGTCGGAAACACAATCTGGATAACAACCCAGAGCGCCCTCCTCAAAAGATATTGGAAAACAACAATTCACCGCTTAAGGCGCGTTTTCCTCCACTTTCGCCAGTCGCCGATGACTGCGACTGGTAGTAACTGCGACCTATTCATTCAGGCGCGTTTTCCTCCACCTTCGCCAGTCGCCGACGACTGCGACCCGCTAGCCTGCGTCAATCAGCATTTGTCCCTCGTTCTGGTCTGTTCAGCACAAGAAAAATGAATATTTCAAAAAAATCATTAATTGCAATGTTATTACATTATCAAGTGCAGGAGGAAAATCTGCTTCTCATGTTAACGTTAGAATCTGAGAAACGGAGAAGCGAAGAATTACCAATGTTCCGAAATAGACGATTGGAAGGATTTCAGGCAATATTAATCCAGAACCACCTGACAGATAACGAAACAAAATTGAAAGAGTTTTTCCGAATTTCCCGGCATCAATATAACTACGCAAACTAACTTTCGTCGACGAATTATCGCGGCACCCCTTCCGAATATGAGCAGCTACCCGCGACCGGACGAACGGCGACCGGACGCTGGTAGTCGCGACTGAGTAGCGGCTAGGAAAACAGAATGATTTAAAATGCGTTGGAGATGTCTTGACGAATTGGTCGCGGCTACTCAGTCGCAGTTGTCGGCGACTGGCGAAAGTGGAGGAAAACGCGCCTTTAGAGCGAAAACACAGCTGTATGCAGATTTTGGGTCGGGGTGACTTGACTATTTCTATAATTCACTGTTGGATTGTGAATGTAGAATTCTTGTCGCCGGTTACATATAACCATCTCTCTTAGAAAGTTTGATAATTTTTTTAATTATTGAAGAATTTTTCTTGTTCACTTTATGTAGTATATTAAATTGACCTTGGTCAACTTGTATATTTTTCATGATTTGATAATTAATGAATACCTTAAGAAAAACAACTTTAGCATAATTAAAACATAAACAAACAAGGTGGAGCGATTTTATCTAATGTCAGTTTTTCGAGTAAATTTAGTGATTGGCAAAACTTTGAGTTGAAGAGAAATTCATCTGATAGAAGAAAAGCTCGAGTGTTTTTTGGCAAGATAAATTAACGACAGAATATATGCTCAGTCGAAACTTCTCCAAAACGACTCATCTTTAAGGTTTTTATATCAACAAAGTTAAATAATCACCACTGACTGAATAAATATTAAAATGACATCCACGGCTACAAGATGAAGTCTAGTTATGAGTAGGGTTGCCATCACCTAAATTGCCGATGCCGGACAAAAATTTTAAAAACCCCGGACATTTCTGTGAAATTTTGTTTTTACCCGGACACCCCGTAAAAAAATTTTTTTTTGAATAAAATAAAACATCGTTTATATTTTTATTTTTCATTTATTCAAACTTTAAACCGCTTGTTTTCCATATACTTAAACAAAACAACAAAAAACAAATAAAATTCTATTATACACAATTTACAGTTTTCTATTTTCATTCTCATCAAATAAAAAACAACTCATGACGATAATTTTTGGTAGATCAAAAATCAAATAGACTAGATTCTACATTGTAATAGTAAATTATAGGATAAGTCATCTAGTTCGGTTAGATAGGTTAGGTACCCAAAAGTCTAAATTAATTAAATTTTATTAACTATAAATCAAAAGTAAGTAACAAGTTTTAATTTTAACGAGATCAAGTTCTTTTTACTAATTCAACTTAACTTGGAATTTTTCCCAAAATGTCTTTATTATTCATCATGAATTTGTAAGTCGGAGCAACTCAAGTCTTTAAAATTAGACTTTATTTTGATCAGAGAAGTAAGCGTATGTGTATTTAGCAAGTTTCTCTCCTTCCTCCATTGCTGCGACCCTAGCGAAAAAACTCACACTACATTTGCATTGTGAGCTGGTATACAAAAATATTACTATGCAATTTTGAGCAGTTTAAAATATAGATGTTTCGAAAAAATTCGGCCACAACTGGTTTACATTTAATAGCTCATCTCCGTCACTGACACTCAAGATTCACACATCCGGACATAAAATTATATATATTTTGAAAGCCCCGTCCGGACGACCCCTGGACGCCCCGAAAACTAGGACAAATCCGGGAAAACCCGGACGGATGGCAACCCTAGTTATGAGGAACAGGCGTTTTTATCGGTGATAAAAAAGGATGCACCTTTTTTATCGCTGTCAAACTGACAAAACTGTCATCGTTAAATAGTGCATTTTATACAGGAGTTAATTTATCAACAGTAAAAACACAAGAGCTTTTTTTTATCGGATAAATTTCTCTTTGTAACGAAACAGTTTTGTCAATCATTAATTTTACGAGAAAAACTGATATGATAAAATCGCGACACCGAAGATGGAGCGATTTTATCTAATGTCAGTTTTTCGAGTAAATTTCGCGATTTGCAGAACATTGAGTTGAAGAGAAATTTGTCTGATAAAAGAAAAGCTCGAATAATTTTTGGCAAGATAAATTAACGCAGAATATATTGATGAACTTGTCGTAATTTGCTCAGTCGAAACTTCACCAGAACGACTCATCTTTCAGGTTTTTATATTAAAAAAGTTAAATAATCAACACTGACAGAATGAATATTGAAGTTACTGCTACTAGATGTAGTCTAGTTATGAGGAACAGGCATTTTTATCGGTGATAAAAAAGGATACACCTTTTTTATCGCTGTCAAACTGACAAAAGTGTCATCGTTAAATACACTGGCCAGCAAAATTAACGCACCACTAAAATTTGGGTCAATTTCAAAGTTAATTTTCTCGCGAACTGCTGAATCGATTTAGATAAAAAATTTTGACAATGTAGCTAAAATCTTCAGAATTGACGAGTTTTAGGCATATACTGGGTGTTTGAAGAAAAACTAGTAAAATGCACAACTTTTGTCATATTCTGTGGGAATTCCCATCAACAGTATTAGGTGTCTCTCTAAGTCAAAATATAGCCCCATCTTTTACAAGCATTTCGTTTTTTTATTCACGTTTTTATCTCACATATTAAATGAAATACGGAATTTAATGTCGAAAAAAGACTTAAAGACTTCAATCTGCTAGGGAACATGTGAACTGGACTGCTGAAGATTGGGAACGACTTTTGTTCACTGATGAGACGAGGTTTTATCTCTACAGCAAGGATAGAAGCTCAGAAATTATTCGACAGCCAAACGAACGTTATTCACAAAATAATATTCGCTAAACCGAGTTATTTAATGGAGGCTCTGTGATGTTGTGGGACGGAATTTATTTGGCAGCTCGTACAGACATCATGTCCTTGCATGGAGCACCTTTAAGTAGCATGTGGTCCCTATGGCTGGTTATATTGTAGATAATTTTATACTAATGCAAGATAATGCCAGACCACATACTGCGAAAATAGAACTAAATTATCTAAATCAGGTGAATATTGAGGTCCTAGATTGGCCTCCAGGTAGTCCAGACCTTAACGCTACAGAACATTTATGGGATGATGTAGAAAACATTATGAGGGAAATATGGACAAATATAGATCAAGCAGAAATTAGACGTCTGGTTCGAAATATGGGTCATCGATGTCAGTTATAAGGAATAGGGGAGAAAACACCCGATGTTGACTTTTTATTTTAATGTTTAAGATTTTATTTCAAATTTTTTTAAAATAAATTTTAGTTGTTACGTTTTACATTAAATTCCGTATTTCATTTAATAAGCAAGATAAAAAAGTGAATGAAAAAACAAAATGCTTGTAAAAGATGGGGCTATATTTTGACTTAGAGAGAAACCTTACTGTTGATGGGAATTCCCACAGAATATGACAAAAGTTGTGCATTTTACTAAATTTACTTCAAACACCCAGTATATGCCTAAAACTCGAATTTAAATTTTCTCTCTTTGCATAACGTCATTTCTGAAGATTTAAGCTACATTGAAAAATTTTTTTATCTAAATCGATTCAGCAGTTCGCGAGAAAATTAACTTTGAAATTGACCCAAATTTTAGTGGTGCGTTAATTTTGCTGGCCAGTGTAGTACATTTTATTTAGGAGTTAATTTATCACTGAAGAAAATAAAATTAATCATTAGCCGATTAATCGTATCGCTGAATCTATACGGTATATCAATTTTCCAATGGACATGGTGAAAATATAGTCAAAATTCTTATCAAATTTTATGGGACCAACATAAATCGTAACTGCACGAATTTTTTTCCTCTGTTCATTGTTATCTGATGTAAAGTCTTACGAACTAAAGTGGAAAAAGATTAGATGGAAGCATTTCAAATATTTTGTTGCTCAACAATTTGATTTTAATTAGATGGAACAGTCGAACAATAGGTTCACTAATTTCGGAACCAACAAACGAACACTTGAGAAATCTTGGACTTAATATGATACAGCAATAATTTATCATTCAGTTCTTCTAATATCAGTGGTGGCTCGAGAGGTGTTTGTTTAAGGAGGCTACAAGAGGTGTTAAAAAATACAACATAGGCGAAAATTTTTAGGATTTCAAGGTCAACCGCCTTATAGTTTAAAGAAATTCAAAGTAAAACAAGCACCCTAAAATATTAATTTCTTTGGAAAAAAAATTGTTTTCACTTTCGAGTGTCTACCTTGAAACCTACAACTCCTATTTACAATATTCACAAAAACTCTTCTCAGCCAATTAATCAATTCATCTATTCATCAAATTTTTTTTTCTTTCACAAAATAGGTACCTACCTACCTACTTAACGAATTTTTTATCTATTCGAGGAATTAATCAATTGTTGCCCAGTATCAATAACATTAATTATGTTTTGTTTTACAAGCAATTTAAATTTGATCCGCGACACATGTTCCTGGGGTTTTTCGTGACTTTCCAGAGAACGTGATAAATTCTTTAAATCGTCAAATCCTAAGCGGCCCCAAACAGAGACATTTTCCCTAGTAAAAAGTAAACACTGCCAACAAAATAATTTATTTTTTACCTGTGATCCGGTTAGCCAAGGATGTCTCTCATAATTTCTGATATTAAAACCGCGATTCTGTTGTTTGTTACGCTGCACCAAATTGTTTAATTCCGGGGTAGGTCGCAATGTTTTTATTAAAACTTTATCGTCTTAACTTAGTGCACTAAAGTTATGGGATAACAAATATTCCACTAAGTCACCATTGAAATTTTTAAAATTAACTTCAGTAACCGAACTCGTTTTAAAAACAATACGCGAGCAAAATAAATTAAAAATCACCGCACCGGCATAAAATTCAAAACAAACTGATCACGCTTCAGTCTTCACGTGCTTGCTACGTGCACTGTAATAGAATAAATAAGGTCGAATATCGTATGCTTTGAACCGAGCAGCTAGGTTCAATCGGTGTTGCCATTTACATGTGTTTTCCTTTTCTATTGCAATAAAGTATTCATTCGCAGTATTCGCACCGTTGTTTGCTTTTCTGTGGCATGGCATAATTGGCATAATGAACGTTGAAAATATACGTTTTTAAACCTCTGCAGCGTTGCCACTGTTGAAATGAAATCTTGAAATTAATGAAATGCAGGAAGCAGTAAATGTAAATACCTTCTATCGTAATTAATAAATTATATTATATAATGTAGGTTGAAAGGAAGGTAGGTGAATAAAATAATATGATTTTGATTAATATGAATATGCTGAATGCTGACTATTTGATATAGTATAGTAGTGATACACAGAATATTGAGGAGGCGGCTTAGCCTCCATAGCCGCCTTCGAATAGCCGCCCCTGTCTAATATCAACACTTTAAAAGTCTGAGAAAACACCAGATAAATGTACCATATTAGATAAGGAATTCACTGTATTATATTGGATATATTTAAAACATAATTTTTTACAAGAAATTTCAAATTCAGTTGAAACCCCAATTTTAATAAGCTACTCTTTATATATTTTCTTCGGAGACAATTACCTCTAATAATTCTACTTCAATTTCTTGGAGAGGTAATAGCTGTATAAAATTTTTTTTCTGTATTCAGCTCTAAACTCAAATTGCAATAGCAAGCATTATATATTTTTAAACTATTTTGTGATGATATATATAATAAAATCAGGTTTTGTGTTCATATGCAGATATATATATATATATATATATATATATATATATATATATATATATATATATATATATATATATATATATATATATTTATTTATTCGAATTGTTGTTGCCTGTGAACTATTTCTAATCTCTTGAAAATTATTAGCAATAACAGGCTTGTTGAATCTTAAAAAACTCGATTTTATTAAAAAGTTGACGTTTCGCCACGACATTCGTGGCTTTATCAAAACTTTTGAAAAAATTGAAATTTCTCTGACATTTATTGATTTGAAAAAATTTGAATAGAAACAGACTACTGTTTCACTAAAATTTTTCGGCTGTGGCCGTTCTTTGTTATTTATTACGTGCTATTCAGTCCAATATTAACATTCAAATCTGTTATTATTAGATGGTAAGGGAAACCACAGAAACCTTTACCCACGTAATGTTCGAAATAGGTTCAAATTATTTTGATTTTGAAGAGTCAAAGAATAGGGTACTATTTATCTTTTTTTCAAAAATTTCTTATTGCGGCTGTGGCCGTCTTCAGTTATTAATTACGTGCTATTTAGTCCAATATCAACAGACAGGTCTGTTGATATTAGATGGGAAGGGAACCACAGAAACCTTCACCCACGTAATGTACAAAATAGGTTTAAAATATTTGATTGTTGTCTTTAAAAAGACATTACTTGTAATTTTGGAGATCACATGTTCTAAACTATACTTTTTTTTTAGAAAAATTGAAAATTCTAGATGTTTAGATATTGTCTAAGAAGATGAGTTGTTATGGTTAGAGTTTGTTGTTTGTTGAATTATTTTGTTTAGATTTATGTTGTTTCTCAGAAAAATTAAAGAATTAAATCTGCGTATATTGAACTCAAATGTTTGATATCTGTTCTATCATTTACGACTTTATTTAAATTTTTTTGAATATGTAACATTTCTAAAATTTCTCTGCGTTTTTGATCTTTTTCTATTTCTAAAATTTTTGTGCTATTAAAGTTGAAAGTATGATTCTCATTGTTTTTATGTTTTATTAGTGCTGTGGTTTGTGTTCTGGTATATTTGTGTGCTTTTAATCTTTCTTCTAAATTTTGAAAAGTTTGTCCTATATATGATTTATTACAATTATTACAGGGTATACTATAAACAACATGAGATTTTTGTAGAAGAGGTGTTTTACTTTTTAATTTAGAATATATTTGTTTAATTTGATTTTGTGCGGTGTGGGCTACTTTAATATCGTGTGGATTTAAAATTTGTGAAATTTTATTACTTAAATGAGGAATATATGGAAGAGGAATATATTTTTTGTTAATATTTTCTTTTTTTGATGTTTCTAATGTGTTGTAAAGTTTATGAATTCTATTTTTAGTGATTTTCTGTATAAGTTTTATTGGGTAATCGTTTTTCATGAGTAATTTATGGACATCTTGTAATGTTTCATGTCTGTGTGTAGGTGAAGTAAGTTTAAGTGCTTTGTCTATATATCCGATTATTAAACTCTTTTTTTGTGATAAATGATGTGTACTGTTGTAGTTCAATGTTCTTTGTGAAAAAATTTCTTTTCTATGCCATTTTGTGATAATTTCATTGTTTTTGTGTATGAGAGTAATATCAAGAAAATTTAATGTATTGTTCGTTTCTTTTTCTAGAGTAAATTGTAATTTTCTATTAAAGTCGTTGAATTTTTTGAGAATATCATCAATAAAATCTTCTGATGTTATTATAAGATTCAACAAGCCTGTTATTGCTAATAATTTTCAAGATATATATATATATATCTATATATATATATATATATATATATATATATATATATAACTGAGATTGAATTCTCGCACATCACTTGGTGAAACATCATAAAGAATAAAGTATAAACTTTAAAATAAAAACACTTGGCTTATGTTTCACAATATAAAAAAAAATATTTAGATACTGTATTTAGCAGTAACGAAAAGTCGACATGTTTCGAGTTATGAACTCATTATCAAGACTGACTAGAGGAGAGTATTACAACTTATTTTATAAAACAGACAAAAGCAAAGGTGATACCTGAAAATCAATTTGTTCTTTTACAAGGGGTAATTGACTATTATGGGCGGAACTTATTTCGAGAATTTCCTTTGTTACCTGAATGTAACAATTTGGTTTTGTTGAAATCCAGGAAGTGATTGAATTTTATACAATGCTCAGAGAAGCCAGTGGTATTTTTGTTTTGTAAAATTGACTTTTTATGTTCTTCAACACGAATATTTATATTCCTTCCTGTCTGTCCAATATAGAAAGCAGGACATTCGTCGCAAAATATTTTGTAAATACCACTGTTTTCTCCGATGTTAGATTTTTCTTTATTATTGACCAAGAATGACTTCAAGTTTCTTTTATTTGTACAAATTGTTTTAACGTTATTTTTGGATAGTCTGTTTGCTGTATGTGTCAAATTTTGCTACTCAAATTAGGCACATAATTCATTGGGAAGTATTTTTGTTCTTCATTAATAGTTTGCGTGGGGTATATTGAATGTAACAGATACTTTATTTGTTTTTTCCCAATGAGCTTGTCGATAAGACTTTCATTGTAACCGTTATTGATGGCTAATAATTTAATTGTATTAACTTCAGTTTGAAAATGTGTTTCCGATAATGGAATCGTGAAAACCTATGTATGAACGAATGAAAAGCACTGAGTTTCATTTTAATGTGTTGGTTACTGTCGCTGTGAATTAAAGTATCTGTGAAGGTTGGTTTTCTATAAATGTTGAAAGTAAGAGAATGAGAATTCAAATTCCTAGCAATCTGAACGTCTAAGAAGTTCAAGGTACCGTTTTCGTTTTCTACTTCTTTTGTAAATTGAATCGAGTTGTAGAAAGTATTTATATATTTAAGGAAATTATCTAACTGCCTATCTGTACCGGTCCAAATACAAAAAATATTCTTGAAATTCTCGAAATAAGTTCCGCCCATAATAGTCAATTACACCTTGTAAACGAACAAATTGATTTTCAGGTATCACCTTTGCTTTTGTCTGTTTTATAAATTAGGATGTAATACTCTCCTGTAGTCAGTCTTGATAATGAGTTCATAACTCGAAACATGTCGACTTTTCGTTACTGCTAAATACAGTATCTAAATATTTTTTATATAGTGAAACATAAGCCAAGTGTTTTCATTTTAAAGTTTATACTTTATTCTATATATATATGTATATATATATATATATATATATATATATATATATATATATATATATATATATATATATATATATATATATATATATATATATATATATATATATATATATATATATATATATATATATATATTTATATTTATATATATATATATATATATATATATATATATATATATATATATATATATATATATATATATATATATATATATATATATATATATATATATATATATATATATATATATATATATATATATATATATATATTCATATATATTTAAAATGAAAGTTTTACTGGTTTTAGGTCACTTTATTAAAAAACACTTATTTTTGTTTATAAAATATATATATATATATATATAATAGAATATATTTCCGGCTTATCAGAAAATATAAGTAGTATGTTGATGAAATATGACATAAAGGTCAGTCATCAACCTAATAACTCGACAAACTCCATCTACACTAAAATTAAACCTAAAGTGGAAAATAAAACACACACTATATATGAAATCGAATGTAGAGACATGGCCAGCCCGCGCCGAGGGTGCAAGGAGTGCGGGCGGCATTCTACAAGGGGGCGGCAAAAATAAAAAAAAGTTATTTATAAACACGTCCACAAAAATGCTGATCCCTAAAACATCGATTGAAAAAGGTAAAACTCTTGACTCGGTGATCCAAAATTCAACTCAGTTAGAAAAAAACAGATGGACATCGGTTATTAAAGAATTATTAGTGTAAAAAAAAAAAGATGGAGTAGTGAAAAACTTGTCGAAAAAGGTAGTGGTAATTTTTTGACCAATTGCAAAATTTGATAATATAAAATATGATAAAGTATTTGAATTGTTCAGTTTATGCTTGTATAGCTTTTCCTATGACAAAATCGGTTTATCTCATACCACATACCACATCCACATGAACTAGCAACGACAATCATAAAATAGATACTATTGGAATTTCCGTTTGATAAAGTAAGTTTTTATATATTATTTATATTATGAATATGAATTAAAGTTGAATATTGAATGCCATTTCTTGATATGAATCTATTTCAATTTATTTTAAGCAATAAAAATCGAAAAGCAGAGTTCAACAAATATTAAAATTTTCTGGAAATTTGCTCAATACTAAAATATAATTACCTTTATAACTCAAAACCATTTAATGAGCGATCTGGAAGTTCCAGGAATGCCTTTATTCAATTTCTCAATCCGTTTGAGTATCTGCTAGTTTATTATAAGTACTTTGTTAAGAAATTTCAGTCTCCGATGAAGCCCTGGTAATAACGCCGTTCTGATGAGGACCAAAGTGTCTAAAACACGTGTCAACGGCTGCTTCGAGTTATGAGGGCTAGACCGATACCTAATTTTGCTTGTTTTATTTACTATTTCCCCGCTATAAATTTCATCTTTATATATATATATATATATATATATATATATATATATATATATATATATATATATATATGAAATGGTAAAATTTCTATGTGAGTTCATATTTAATAAGTTAGGAATGAGAAAACACAACCCTCACAACTCCAAAGGTTTTTAAATGTTTATTTTGATAATAGCTACCGGTTTCGCGAAATTTTATTCGCATCCTCAGGCACAGATAGCTGTAAGAGAAATATTCAAAAATGAAGAGCAATGCAAAAATACAACCTATCATGACTTACAGTGGACACGAAATGTCAGATAAAACTAGTTAACGAATGTGGAGTAAGTTTCTATGGAAACCGAAAGAATCCAAAACAAACCATCATTGTTGCAAAATGTGTGATGTTTTCTTAAAAAATTCATATCTCTTCAACCGAGAACGATATTGAGACGAATTAAAAAGCAAAATGTTAAGAACGAATCGGAATCTGCAGAAAAATATATACACTGGAGTTTACATTACAGAATTACTCTACAGGGTGTTACAAACTTCAGGGAAAAATATTCTTCAGCTATTTTACTATATATTTCTACATGTAGACTTTTTTTTACAAAATTTAATAACATTACTCAAACTCGAAACATCTATCTACATTTTGAAAAAGAAAACATTTGAATCGGACTATGGAGAAAAAAGATGAAGACACCCTCATATTTCAGTTATTCAAAGGAATATAGATTTGAATTTTCTCACAGTCATAAACGGTGATGGGTCATATTTTTTAAAATACTTAACTGAATTCTGAATTTTAAACTCGGCCTACTACGAATTGACAAATAGGGACGCTTCTCAATATTTTGTTTCGCGTTAGAGATATCGAAAAAAGTTATAGAAAAGAGTTGTTCAGAAATTTTTTTTAGGCCCATATATTTCATGACAAAATTCGCATTTTTAATTTTTTCAATATTTTGGTATCCCAAAATTATTACCAGTTCGGTTTTTTTAATTTGATACTTAGTGTGCCATGGAAAATAATAAAATTGACAGAAGTGTCAAATAATAGTTAGTTTGAAGTTAATGAGGCTACATTCGCCACTAATGGGGTTGTATCGTCCCAAAACTGCAGATACTGGGCCACAGAAAATACTCACTGGGTTATAAATTGTAAAGACCAATATTCCCAGAAGGTCAATGTTTGGTGAGGTATTTTAGGAGACCAAATAATCGGTCCTGTTTCTTTAATCAGTCATTAAATGCTGAGTGTTTCGTTAATTTTCTAGATGGACAATTTTGTAAATTGTCATAACTCAAAAATTGTTCGTGAGTGGTTGAACAAAAATTTTCCTATGCGCTGGATAGGAAGAAACAGTCCTTTAGAACTGTGGCCTCCGAGGTCTCCCGATTTAACACCCTTCGATTTTATTTTTGGGGCATGTTAAAAAACAAGGTCTATAAAACAAGACCCAAAAATCGAGATGAATTTTTTGAGGAAATAAGACAAGCATGTCAATAAATCAGCATCCCTGAACTTTGACGAGTAGCTAGACAGAATAGAACAAGAATTGAAAAATGTATTCGAATAGACGGAGATCTAGTTGAGAGAGAACTCATCTAATTACAGTTAATTAATTATTTTGTATCAGAAAAATTATTGTTTTACAAATTTATCATAAGATTAAAATAATTATAATATAATAAAATTCTCATTCCTTTGTGTTGATTATTGTATTGAAATATTTAAATACAAAACACTATTAAATTGTTAATTTGTCAAGTTTCCATAGCGTACTAGTTATTAAATTGAGAAATAAACTTACTAATTTTGAATTATAACCAAAATATTGGAAAAATTTAAAATGCGAATTTTGTCATGAAAATTGGTATATGGGATTAAAACATTTTTTTGAGCAACTTTTTCTCATAACTTTTTTCGATATCTCTAATGCGAAACAAAATATTGGCCCTATTTGTCGACTCGTAGTAGGCCGAGATTGAAATTCAGAATTCAGTGAAGTTATCTTGAAAAATATGACCCATCACCGTTTATGACTGTACGAAAATTCAAGTCTGTATTTCTTGGAATGACCATAATATGTGAGTGTCTTCATCTTAAATGCCACACACTGTATATATTATATATATATATATATATATATATGTCTATATATATATATATATATATATATATATATATATATTATATATATATATATATATATATATATATTATATATATATATATATATATATATAAATATATATATATATATATATATATATATATATATATATATATATATATATATATATATATATATATATATATATATATATATATATATATATATATATATATATATATATATATAAAAGGGGTCGAGCAGCACCTTGTTGGAAAGGCAATTCAATTTCCTGCATGAGTGTATTTCTTTTTCATCGCTTTATTATTATACAGAGTGGCTCAGTATTGCATCAATAACTTTCACACGCCGAATTTGGATATTTGAGATGGAAAAAACGCTCGGACGGGTCATAAAATGAATTCGATATCACTACCCATCTAGCCGCTATCACTTAGAGCAATTATTTTTGAATAGAGATAATAGGTCGAGTAGCTTTGTTGAAAAGGTAATTCAATTACCTGCATGAGCGTATTATTTTTTTTCTTCGATCGCTTAACTATTAAACAGGATGAAACAGTATTTCAATCCATAAACTTCTACCCCAATGTTTGACCTTCGGGATGACAAAACGAAAAAACACTTGGACGAGTTTGATGCAGGGCTATGAACGCGTAATTGAATGAAAAAACTCTTTATTGAATTACTGACAATAAAAAAATGAATTGATATAATGATAAATACTTCAATTTAGTAAATGCTCAAACTGGCCTCCACCTTTCCCCATGCATACATACAGCAGTTCCTCGAAGCGATGGCTCACATTCCTTAGCATTTCGGGTGTTATCAAACGGCATTCGTTTACTATGCGCTGGCGTAATTCATCCAAGTTTGCAGGCTCCGTCGCATAAATTTTACTTTTCAAATGTCCCCATAAAAAATAATCCGGGGGCGACAGATCAGGGGAACGAGCAGGCCATTCTATGGCACCCCTCCTTCCAATCCAACGCCCTGGAAATCGTTCATCTAAATAGTGCCTCACGGGCGCCGCTTAATGGGGAGGCGCTCCATCTTGCTGAAATCTCAGTTCGGCTTCTAAATAACGGTGATCGTTCTCCAAAATATCTGTCAACATAGGATCGACATTGTTTTCTAAGAGATCTAAGTAATTATCACCATTGAGATTGCCGTCTATGAAAAAAGGGCCCACAATATTGTCGCCATAAATACCGACCCAGACATTCAGCTTTTCAGGATATTGAGTGTGAATCTCTCTAAATAGCCTTGGGTTGGTATCAGACCAATATCGACAATTGTGACGATTTACAGATCCATTCAAATAAAAAGAGCATCCATCAGAGAAGCAGACATTAAAAAGGAAGTCCAGATTATTACTTATCATATCGCCCATTGTTTCGCAAAATTGTAATCGGCGATCAAAGTCATCTTCGTTCATTTCGTGAAGCAAACTCATCTTGTATGGATGGAACTTGTAATTTTTAAGTATCCTTCTAATAGTGGTACGAGAAATCCCAGATATTTCTTCCATGTTTCTTGTACTTGAAGTAGGGTCATTGACGAAATGTCCTAAAACTCCAGTGTCCACATCATCATTTCAGACACGATTCAAATTTTCTTTTTTCAAATTAACAACCGAGCCCGTCTCTCTAAACTTTCTGACCAAGTTCAGGACGTAAGTGTGACTTACATTATGGTCCTCATTTCTCTCGTTAAAGAAAGCAGCAGTTCTTCTTGCATATTCATTATTCGCGAAAAAAATGGAAATTATTTCCACTCGCTGTGCAGTGGTATAACCCATTTTTTTTTTAAATAATCCTTTATTGCCATAAATAAAATATTAGATTTTACAAATCAACTCCTAAGCAGTGATAAAGCACTGGTAACAGAGATACAATGTGTTCATACTCTATATTACAGCATTATTATACATCAGAATGTAAGCATAGACATAATTACATGAACCCATTACAACATACACACAAATATAATAAACATTCTGTTATGACCCAAATATATTTTTTTTCTTTCATGACAACATAACTCATCCGTTATTTTCAACAACAATAAAAATATATTTTTTTTGCTATAAATTTATTCCTCATTTTATTCCAAGGTGGTCAATAATTTTGTGAATTTGGAAATTTTCTTTTCTTCTTTTATATAATTAGGTATTTTATCATACGAAATACATGCTTGGTATATTGGGTTTTTTAAACCTTTATTCGTTCTTATGTTTTCGTGAAATGTATTTTCTCTGTTTCTTGTATAATATGTATGTACATCTTTTATAAACGTAATTTCCATATTGTATTTTTGTTTTTTATTAATAATTTTATAAATAACTTTAGATTGTTCAAATGTTAATATGGTATTCATCTGAGGAATACCAAGTTCTGAATACAATTCTTCCGTTGGCGTGAGCCAATTGAGCATAAATAACACCTTTATTATTTTGTTTTGTATAGTTTGTACTCTCCTGAACTCGATTGTACCACAGGTCCCCCACACGGGCAAAATATATCTTAATCTCGACATAAAAAAAGCATGATATACATTCCTTTTGGTTTGATTCGTAAGATAATTTCTACATTTATAAATAATTCCTATCATGTTTTATATATTTGCTACAAGTTCATTTATATGGGCATTCCATGACAACTTGTCATCTAGATACAAACCAAGATATTTAATTGTCTCGACTTGTCCTATGCTGATGTTATTTATTAGTATGGAAAACCTCGGTACAACCATGTTCTTTTGTTTGAGTAACATATATTTCTTTTTATCTATATTTAGTTTTAAGCGATTTTTGAGATGCCAGTCAGAGTACAATTTTAAATCTTCATTTACTATTCGCTGGAGGTCATCGTTCTTATATATATATATATATATATATATATATATATATATATATATATATATATTATATATATTTATATATATATATTTTTATATATATATATATATTAAAGACAAAAGCAGTATCATCTGCGAACATATAATATCTCCCCTTGAAAGAGAGGCATTTAAGACTTAATACGTACAAGGAATACAGCAGAGGTCCCAAAATGGATCCATGCGGTATACCACATTCAACCCCCATCATACTACTCTTTGCTGTCCCTATCATTACATACTGTTGTCTCTCAAGTAAATATGATTCTAGCAGACTGTACGCTTTACCTCTAAATCCAATATTTCTAAGTTTATCTAATAGCTTACTCAGGCTCACCACGTCGAATGCTTTTTTCAAGTCAATGAACACCACGATTACTATTTTGCCATCATCCATTTCACTTGATATAGGCTATAGGGGAACAGAGAACAGAGGGTAATGAGAGCCAGAGGGTAATGGGAGCGGTGCGAATAGAGACAAAACTACAGCTCGTATTTACTCGGTTGTCACTTGGGCACCTTCGGTACGCTGCAATCGTGCTTCCCTGCGGCGCTAGACTCGCCAGTGCCACGTGTTGTGTGACCACGGGCGCTTGTCGAATTTTTATTCCACGCTTATATAAAAATAGGAACTTTCATCGGCCAGGTAAGTGTGAAGTTATGCGTTTGTTACCATCAAACATGTTTTATTTAATAGCTAATATTATCAATTTTGAATATCTGTGTGTATAATTTCGTGGCAAGCTAGATTCAGTTTATCATTTTATTTTATATTAAAATGGTGGTAGTCGGGTAATCAGAGCTTATTAGGCTCTGGTTACCCTTTGTGGCTCCAATTGACCCATATGCTTTTCAATGTATTGTCAATATGTAGGTATGTGTTACTAACCCTCAGTTTCTGAAAGACCGATCAAACTAATCAATGATCAAAATCTCTTGTCAAGCCCTCTGTTAAATTTTAGTCAGCCGGGGATACAGACATGCAGTTATGTAGTTATGTTTTTTTTAGATACCAAAATGCCAAGAAAACGGGAAGGCACCACAACGAAAGCGTATTGGACCGTTGAAACCTTAGAAAATGCTATCAAAAAACTTCGGCGTGGCGGGACATCAGTATACAAGGTATCAAACGAGACTGGAATACCCTACAGCACCTTGAAAAAGATATTCAGGTTAGCTAAATCCAACGATACTAGCTATAAATGTCCTCCAAAACTAGGAAGGCCCTCTGTGTTCACTGCGAAACAAGAAGCCATTCTTGCTGATCATCTACATAAAATGTCAAATAAATTTTACGGAGGGACGAGGAGAAGAAATGTTTGAAAAAAAAAAGTTAAAATACAACGATTGCAAATAAGAAGGTAGAAACCAGCAACAAAGAAACAAAATGTTCCGCTGGAAAAGGAAAAATACGAAAGGCATCCAACAAAAAAGAAAAAGTGAAAAAAATAAAAAAGAGACTTTTTGAGGATGTGACTGACACATCTGAAGAAGACGTTGAGAATCTTTGCGACGATGAATCAGAATATTCAGAAGAAGAGACAGTGTGTGCTATTTGCTGTGCCGAGGTTGCGGTAAATGGGCACATGAAGAATGTTCTGCTTCTGACAGCCCGGTTGATTATATTTGCGTTTTTTGCTTGGATCCTTAAAGATAATTGTTTTACGGTTACGTTTATATTAAAATGTATATGAATATGTGAGATTTCAGACTGACATAGAAATTTTTGAGGCTGATTTAAGAATTAAGTAGCTCCCATTACACATATGGGAATTTATAGGCTCTCTTTTCCCGCAAAGTTGGGTAATGAGAGCGATTCTGTTTTTTTATTTAAAGTTCATCTGTGGCCAAATGCCTAATAATGTGAAGTTAACGCTGTCATTAAAAGATAGTCAAATTAGTAAGGATTTAGTTTCTAATAAAAAGTTCCTAAAGCATCCATAAATTTGCCTTTTATTGTACTTTTTCCTTAGTAGGCTCCAATTCCCCCCTTCTCCCCTATGATTTAAAAAGTCGACTGTTGCACTTAATGTATTACTGTCCTTGATGAACCCGAACCTGTAGTCGCCAGTTTTAAGATGAGTTGATATGAAAGAATTTATTCTGTCCTTAATTATCCGTTCTATTATCTTTGAAAACACACCAATTACACTTATAGGTCTATAATTGTTTAACTCTTGCTTGGATCCACTTTTGAATATTGGTATGACTTTTACGATTTTTAATTCACTGGGGTATTTTCCCTTGAGAAGCACTGAATTTATGATTTTTGTCAAAATTGGTATCAAGTTGTCGCTCAGATTCACCACATCGCGCACTGTAATATTGTCATTACCAGGAGCAGTGTTTTTCCGCAATTGGGAAATAGTTTTTTTAATTTCCTCACTGTTTACTGGGTGGAAACTAATAGTCTTACCACAGTAACACTCACCGATCACTTGAGAAATTTTTGAATTAGGGGTTTTTCGCACCTCTTCTTCTATATCCTGTATAATTTTGAAAGTCACAAGCTGATATAATTAAAGTCTGAAATAACTAACTGAATTCTCATTTTCAAACAGCTTCTCCATCTCAATATCAACGAAATCTGTTATCGCCGCCTTTTTTTTTGCAATTTCTCGATCACTGCGCGTATGCCAAACATATGTTGAAAATGCTGAAATCGAGACAATAACTGAAAACGTGAAAATAATAACATTTACAAAGTAAATCGTGCGCTTTCGTTTAAATTGAAATAATTGCTGTTAGGGTAGCGGCTAGAGGGGTAGTGATATCGAATTCATTCTTTGACCCGTCCGAGCGTTTTTTCCATTTCAAAGATCCAAATTCGGCGTGTGAAAGTTATTGTTGCAATACTGAGTCACTCTGTATAATAATAAAGCGATGAAAAAAAAATACACTCATGCAGGAAATTGAATTGCCTTTCTAACAAGGTGCTGCTCGACCCCTTTTCCCTATTCAAAAATGAGAGCTGTTAGGGGTTGCAGCTAGAGGGGTAGTGATATCAAACTCATTTGAACACCTTTATTTGTCCCCCTTTCAACAAAATTTGACCTGTCCGAGCGTTTTTTCGTTATTCCATCCCAAAGCTCAAAATTCGGGGTGGAAAGTTATGGATGGCCCCCTCTGTATATATATATATATAATCTCTTGATAATTATTAGCAATAACAGACTGGTTGAATCTTAAAAAACTCGATTTAATTAATGAATTGACGTTTCACTATGACATTCATAGTTATTCAAAATTTTTGAACAAAATTGAAAATTCTTTGACATTTATTGACTTGATAAAATTGAATAGATAAGATTGATTTGTCTTGTTAAAATTTCTTTCAGTCTAATATTAACATTCAAAATTGTTTCATTAGAAGGCAAGGGAAACTACAGAAACCTTTACCTATGTAATGTTCGAAAATAATAATAATAGGGTACTATTTATTTAACAGAAAGAAATTAGTCACGGGAAAATATTAAAAAAGTAGAGCAGAATTATCGGTATAGAACGTTTATATGGAAGCAGCCGTTGACACGTGTTTCGGACTCTTTGGTCCTCATCAGAACGGCGTAGCTAAGTATTGGATTGAAAATTTGGAGATGAAAATAGTTTAATAAATAAAATCCTCTGTTATGGAAGAAAATCACTTATTTGTGGTTTATTGTTTGAACTCTCCGGTATGGGAGATTTGGTCAAACTTTGCCACGGAGGCGATTAATTCCATCCGAGAGATCTTAGAAAGAGTAAATTGATATTAAAAAAGAAAATTAGATTTGGGAAAATATAAAACAAGTAAAGCAAAAATTATCGGTATAGTTCGTTTATATGGAAGTAGCCGTTTTTAATGAAATTTTTATAATAAAATCCTCTGTTATGGAAGAAAATCACTTATTTGTGGTTTATTGTTTGAACTCTCCGGTATGGGAGATTTGGTCAAACTTTGCCACGGAGGCGATTAATTCCATCCGAGAGATCTCAGAAAGAGTAAATTAACATTAAAAAAGCAAATTAGTTTTGGGAAATATTAAACAAGTAAAGCAAAAATTATCGGTATAGTTCGTTTATATGGAAGTAGCCGTTTTTAATGAAAATTTTAATTTATAATTTCAAATTTTTTAAATGAAAAAGGGTACTTACATATAAAACAATGTAGTTTGGGATCATTGTTTAATGTTAATTTACTCTTTCTGAGATCTCTCGGATGGAATTAATCGCCTCCGTGGCAAAGTTTGACCAAATCTCCCATACCGGAGAGTTCAAACAATAAACCACAAATAAGTGATTTTCTTCCATAACAGAGGATTTTATTATAAAAATTTCATTAAAAACGGCTACTTCCATATAAACGAACTATACCGATAATTTTTGCTTTACTTGTTTAATATCTTCCCAAAACTAATTTTCTTTTTTAATATCAATTTACTCTTTCTAAGATCTCTCGGATGGAATTAATCGCCTCCGTGGCAAAGTTTGACCAAATCTCCCATACCGGAGAGTTCAAACAATAAACCACAAATAAGTGATTTTCTTCCATAACAGAGGATTTTATTTATTAAACTATTTTCATCTCCAAATTTTCAATCCAATACTTAGCTACGCCGTTCTGATGAGGACCAAAGAGTCCGAAACACGTGTCAACGGCTGCTTCCATATAAACGTTCTATACCGATAATTCTGCTCTACTTTTTTAATATTTTCCCGTGACTAATTTCTTTCTGTTAAATAAATAGTACCCTATATTATTATTTTCGAACATTTACATAGGTAAAGGTTTCTGTAGTTTCCCTTGCCTTCTAATGAAACAATTTTGGAATGTTAATATTAGACTGAAAGAAATTTTAACAAGACAAATCAATCTTATCTATTCAATTTTATCAAGTCAAATAAATGTCAAAAGAATTTTCAATTTTGTTCAAAAATTTTTGAATAACTATGAATGTCATAGTGAAACGTCAATTCATTAATTAATCGAGTTTTTTAAGATTCACCAGTCTGTTATTGCTAATAATTATCAAGAGATTAAAAATAAATCACAAGGCAACAACAATTCGAATAAATATATATATATATATATATATATATATATATATATATATATACATATACTTAATTGTTAGTTATGTGTGAGTCAGATAAGTCACAGTTGGTATAAATTATCTAATTTCAATCCCACCACTCCAACCATCTTTTAAAGATAATTTTCGTAATTTCCTCTTGTCATTTTAATCATTTGATATAATTGGAGGACTGAAATTGTTGGTTAGGCTTCATTTCATTCTGCGATATATAACCAGTTGGTGTTACCAAGCGCTTCAGTATTTGAAGTTTGCATCAGGTAAATCTTGCCTTGCAAAATACGAGGTAAATTGTTGGTGTTGGTTTTACTTCCAGTCCAATATCGATCACACAGAGATTAAATCGATCGTACGAGTCGTTTCGTGATCCGTTATATCGCAGTGAAAAATATGGGATACCGGGAAGTACCCTCTGCACCTAATGATATAGGATGGAATCAGAATCGCTATCCACAGCCACAGCAGGCTCCAATTTCATCACGTAAGTTCCATCCATTGAGTTCAACATCGCTACAGTAAAATAGGTTACAACACGAACGAGAATAATTGTTCCATTAGATTTGTGGAATGTTAGGTTTTTAGTAGTATTTTCCCCAAAATAGACTATTGCACTGTATCGAGAATCAACAGTGAGGTTATGGAGTATTTTCTATATCCGTTTTTCAAAACCTTCTAGTCTACAAATTGATTTTCGAAATTTTTAGTCGTATTTTATCCCATAAAATACATACTATTGCAGTGTATCGAAGGAAAGCTGTCAGGTGCGGGAGTAGTTTTTCCATCCGTTTTAGACCTCCTAGACCACGATTTTCGAGAAAATTTTCATGTCTGATATATATATATATATATATATATATATATATATATATATTATATATATATATATATATACCATATATATATATATATATAGATATATATATATATATATATATATATACAGGGTGGGCCATCCATAACTTTCCACCCCGAATTTTGAGCTTTGGGATGGAATAACGAAAAAACGCTCGGACAGGTCAAATTTTGATGAAAGGGGGACAAATGAGGGTGTTCAAATGAGTTTGATATCATTACCCCTCTAGCCGCAACCCCTAACAGCTCTCATTTTTGAATAGGGAAAAGGGGTCGAGCATAAGGTTGCCATTACCTAAATTGCCGAAGCCGGACAAAAATTTTAAAAACCCCGGACATTTCTGTGAAATTTTGTTTTTCCCCGGACACCCCGTAAAAAAATTTTTTTTGAATAAAATAAAACATCGTTTATATTTTAATTTTTTCATTTATTTAAACTTTAAACCGCTTGTTTGCCATACAAGCAAAACAACAATAAATAAATAAAATTCTAATATACACATTTTACAGTTTTTTTTTTTGGTATCATCAAATAAAAAACAACTTATAACGATAATTTTTGATAGATCAAAAATCAAATAGACTAGATTCTACATTGTAATAGCAAATTATAGGATAGGTCATCTAGTTCGGCTAGATAGGTAAGGTACCCAAAAGTCTAAATTATTTATTAACTATAAATCAAAAGTAAGTAACAAGTTTTAATTTTAATTTTAAGTTCTTTTTACTAACTCAACTCAACTTGGAATTTTTCAGACTTGCCAATTTTTCCCAAAATGTCTTTATTTTTCATTATGAATTTGTAAAAGTCGGAGCAACTCAAGTCTTTAAAATTAGACTTTATTTTGATCAGAGAAGAAAGCGTATCTGTATTTAGCAAGTTTCTCTCCTTCCTTTATTACTGCGACCCTAGCGAAAAAACTCACTCTCTACATTCGCATTGTGAGCTGGTATACAAGAATATTACTATGCAATTTTGAGCAGTTTAGAATATAGATGTTTCGATAAAATTCGGTCACAACTGGTTTGCATTTAATATCTCATCTGCGTCACTGATACTCAAGCTTCACACCCGGACACAAAATTTATCCGGGTTTTACCCGGACATATTTTGAAAGCCCCGTCCGGACGACCCCCGGACGCCCCCTAAACTAGGACAAATCCGGGGAAACCCGGACGGATGGCAACCCTAGACTCGAGCAACACCTTGTTGGAAAGGCAATTCAATCTCCTGCATAAGTGTATTTTTTTTTCATCGCTTGTCAATTATTATACAGAGTGACTCAGTATTGCATCAATAACTTTCACACGCCGAATTCGGATCTTTGAGATGGAAAAAACGCTCGGACGGGTCAAATTTTGTTGAAAGGGGGACAAATAAGGGTGTTCAAATGAGTTTGATATCACTACCCCTCTAGCCGCAACCCCTAACAGCTCTCATTTTTTTTTAAGTCTGAAACAACTAAATGAATTCTCATTTTCAAACAGCTTCTCCAAATATGCCTCATAATCCAAATATGGCCATGGGAATGCCGACACAGCCATGCTTTCAACCAGCACAATTCATACAACCTGCAGGTAAGCATTATAAGTATTACGGTAAAGTTAAACTAGGGGAACAGGATCCCTTCTGACCGCCGCCATTTTTATGTAAAGATTTTTTTTTGTAGCCTGAAGTATAATATACGCTTAATGATTTTTTTTTTTTTAACTCGAGGGACCTACAGTTTAACGCCGGTTCCGAACGGCCAATGGGCTTGTAAACTATGTACATTATCCAACAATTTTCAATCATAAATAACCACTAAATTCCGGACATACACAACACCCAAGAGCGAGGTGGGACTCGAACCCACAATCCTCGGTTTACAAACGGTATAAGGCGGTTCACCTTACCGCTGGTCTACCGAGTCCTCCGCTTAATGATATTTTGAATAGTTTGAAACACCTCAAACCGTTAGATGTTTTTGTCATTCTTGTTTAAAGACCTTCGACACGTTAAGAAATGGATAAAGAACTATACAGTTATAGAAATAATCAATGGACCTTCTATACAATACTTCCTAAACGTTAAAAATACTTAAAATGATAGTTTTCATAGTGGCATTCAAAATGACGCGGACAATACGTTGTCACAGATACAGACAAATCTTTCTGAACATAATGCTTCTACGAGTTTAACAAAGAGCCATTGCATTGTACATAATTTAAATATATGTTTCAAAGGGATTATTGCTTGGGGTGGTGCTTATAAAAACGATTTAAGCAGAATTGAGTCTGTTCGGCAGAAAATTTTAAAAATATTAAATAGAAATAGATTTGAAATGAAATCAAGCAGCATAACTAGATTTAAATATGTTGTATTGCCTAAAACTATGAAAAGAGTTAGTGATAAAAACAGTTACACGAGAGCTCTCAATGCATGATATGAAAACATTGTCACTATCTAAAAAAGTATTAAAGAAAAAGGTACTTGAATGGTTGAAAATCAACTAGATGATAACAAGAAATAATAATAAATATTAATAAGTTGTTTGCAATATTACTTGAAATTTTGAAAAAATGTAGTTTATTTTTAAGTTAGTTTTAAGTTTGCACCAGTTCACGTACGGGGATAACATCCCTCTGTGGGATTTGCTGTTTGTACACTTCTATTTTTTTTGTATATTAAGTACATGTAAATTTTAAAACTGGTAAATAAATAAATAAATAAATAAATAAATAAATAAATAAATAAATAAATAAATAAATAAATAAAATAAATAAGTACGCGTTCTCTCTTCAATCCGCAGCTATATTCCTAGTTGTCTCGCTCGCACTCACTTTCGCTTGCATGAACTTTTCTCATAGAGACTGGTAGTTTATTATACAACTGTATGCCAGTGTAGGATGGACTCTTTTCAAAAAAAGTAGTACGATGAGGCGGTATTCTAAGAAGACTGCCATTCCTTGTCTCATAGTTATGACTGTCAGCACTTTTAATGAATTCATTCAGATTATTTTTAACGAATAGAATATTTTTATAAATATAGATACAGGGGAGAGTTAGAATTTTGTTTCTCTGGAAGAGGCCTCTACAGGAGGTTCGCTTATCAATCCCAAAGATAAGACGTATTACTTTTTTTGTAGAACAAACAATTTCGTTGAGAATCTAGAGTTTCCCCATATTATAACGTTATAGGACAAATGAGAGTATGTCATCGCATAATAGATGTTTATTAGTTGTTGTTGGGAAAATATATCCTTTAGTTGCAAGATTGCATAGTAGCTGCTACATATCTTCTTAGATATATGCTCAGCACATGCCTGAAAAGAAAGTGATGAGTCAATGAAAGTACCAAGGAACTTTGCCGACTCGGAAGTCGTCATAATAATTCTTTCAGTATGCATTTCAAAAGACGTGTTGGATCCATTAGTGATATTGAATTTCATTAGAACCGTTTTCCCATTATTTAAAATTAGATGATTGTTTAAACACCATTCGGTAAACTTATTATATAATAAAATTAGGTTAACTGCCAGTTCTTCAGGAGAATTGCCACAAGTTGCGAAGAAGACATCGTCCGCATATATAACCGTACATTTCGTGTTCATATATTCAGGTAGGTCATTCATAAACATTATGAATATAACTAATATTGAAGTTTCGCTTATCACTTGGTGAAACATGATTAAATACTGATATTTAAAATAAAAACACTTGGCTTTAAGTTTCACAAATATATTGAATAAAAATTAACAATTACATTAGTCAACTAGTTTCGGGTTGTGGGCCCATTATCAAGACTGAACAGAAAAATACTTAACAAGCTCATTTATAATATTGATTGTAGTAGAGGGGAAATTTGGTATTCAACTTGTTCATTTACGATGGGGTAATTCCTCTTAATGGCACTACTAATTTCTAAAATTTCCAACAGGTCAAGACGTTTGCCCTTTTTACCTGGGTGGAGGCATATCGTTTTCTCGAAGTCGATGAAATGGTTAAATTTTATACAATGCTCTGAGAAACCAGTGGTGTTTTTGTTAAACAAAATTGACTTTTTATGTTCTTCTACGCGAGTGTTGATTTTGACAAGGATAGGAACAATATTGGAGAAAACAGTGGTGTTTACAAAATCTTTTGTAATGAATGCCCATCATTTTTATCGGACAAACAGGCAGAAAAATCAACACTCGCGTAGAAGAACATAAGAAGTCAATTTTGTTTAACAAAAACACCACTGGTTTCTCAGAGCATTGTATAAAATTTAACCATTTCATCGACTTCGAGAAAAAGATATGCCTCCACCCAGGTAAAAAGGGCAAACGTCTTGACCTGTTGGAAATTTTAGAAATTAGTAGTGCCATTAAGAGGAATTACCCCATCGTAAATGAACAAGTTGAATACCAAATTTCCCCTCTACTACAATCAATATTATAAATGAGCTTGTTAAGTATTTTTCTGTTCAGTCTTGATAATGGGCCCATAACCCGAAACTAGTTGACTAATGTAATTGTTAATTTTTATTCAATATATTTGTGAAACTTAAAGCCAAGTGTTTTTATTTTAAATATCAGTATTATGAATATAAGTGGACCCAATACAGAACCCTGTGGGACACCTAGGTTAACAATTGCCTCATTTGAGTGGGTTTGATTTATTGATCTATGTATATATATATATATATATATATATATATATATATATATATATATATATATATATATATATAGAGAGAGAGAGAGAGAGAGATAATTAAAAATCTCATACTACACAAATACACAATTTCCGAAATAATCAACAAATCCGACACCAAATATAACAAACTCCAGAACTTAAAAACAATAAAAAAACATTTCAATAGAAATAAACACTGAAGACTTGATATTGACAAAAGCAGATAAGGGCAACAGTATAGTCTGCCTCAACAAAGAAGAGTATCATTCAAAAATCAAGGATATTTTGAAAAAACTGGACATAGTGGAGATGCCGAGAAACCCTACAACTTTTTTTATGACAGAAATGAAACAGCAAGTGGAACTTACGAATTACCTGATAAATACTCCATGGGAAAAAAGAAAACTCATCCCCATGAACGAGGAACCACCAAAAATGTATGGGCTGATCAAACTACACAAAGAAGAGAAATCAGCTAGACCAGTATAGTATCCTATTTAAACACACCAACACATAAATTGGCACAAAATTGTTAAATCGTAAGTTTCAGGAAATAACCAAATTTCAGCCCAAACACACTTTTTCAAACATTCGACAATAATAATTTCAAGCTAGTTTCTTTTGATGTAAGATGTAAATAACATGTTTCCAAATATTCCAACAGAAGAGTGTCTTCCTTTAATTAGAGAAATTCTCACTGAAAATAATACTTTACCATTTATAGTTATAGAATTTTGCCATCTTTCACACACCTGCTCATCCCAAAATTATTTTCAATATGAATCAGCATTTTTTAAACAAAACTCAGGCCTCCCAATAGGTTCACCACTTGATATATTCATGAATAATTTAGAAAAAAAAATCAATTATGAAAAATAAATTAACACAAAAACATATTCTCTTCTGGGGTGTATTGAATTCAATGTGAATGCCCAACGGCGTACGTTGGACAAACCGGACGAAATTTCTCTCGTTTTAAAGAACATATTTCTTCCGATAGTAAATCTGCGATATTTGAACATTTTAAAACTACAAGGCATAAAATCTCAATAGAAGATCTTAAAATTCTACATATTTGCAATAAAGGAACCACAATGAATCTGTTGGAAAGTTTGGAAATTAACATGCTTAGGAATAACCCAGAATTCCAAACCCTAAATAACCAATTAGACCTAAACTCCTCTCCACTCCTAAATATTTAAGGGTTAGATATAAATAGTCTTACCTGATATGTCTAAATTTATTTGACAATGATGTGATAAGTAGTCGAAATAGCATTCAATATTCAACTTTAATTCATATTCATAATATAAATAATGAATAAAAACTTACTTTATCAAACGGAAATCCCAATTGTATCTATTTTATGATTGTCGTTGCTAGTTCATATGGATGTGGTATGTGGTATGAGATAAACCGATTTTGTCATAAGAAAAGCTATACAGGCATAAACTGAACAATTCAAATACTTTATTAGTCTAAGCAATAGGTTTTTTTTTTTGACATCGATTCCATCTGAAAACCAACTATGCCATCGTGAGCAGGGTAATTCATAGATTAATTGTGTTATGTTTTGGACACGCAAATACCATTATTTATTTTTTTATGAACAATTTTAATAAAAAAATCGTACTTTTATTACTTTTTCATTTATAACTAATAAACTAATGGAGTAATCTGGATAGTGTCAATAGCAAATTTGTAGATAATTAAATTAATTCGAAGAGTATGCAGACGCTCGCCCGACTTAATCGGATGATGTAGTAACGAAGTATAACAATTGATAGCCAAAAAGAATTTTTTATTCTATTTATTAATTAAATAATTTCGTTAATTTACAACTTACAGGTCTCTTTGCTTTTGCAAAAAGGTTGCAATGTTTAATTACTTAAAGTTAGTAAAAAGAAGCGAACGCTGTACGATAATATATTGTTAACGTAATTGCAATTTTATGTATTTTAACAGGACTAAATTGTAAAATAGCTACTATCGACTGAGGTTACTCGGATTTCAATTTGAAAAAGATTAATTAACTAGACGTAAAGTGCAGATAAAAACGGTCATCTCGGAGTTTTTAAATAAATTTTGTTAAAGTTAGTTAAAAAAAGGGCGCAAAATGGCTCCGAATGGCCGACGCGGACGAATATGGTGGCGGTAGTGGGGAAGAAGGAGAAGAGGAGAACGCTTTTAATAGTAATACAATCTCGTGGCGCGCCGACGTTACTACTGCACCATATTCGTAGGTCGGCCGTTGCGGAGCCATTTTTGGTGCCCTTTTTTAACTAACTTGTGCAAATTTATTTAAAATCCGAGATGAACGTTTTATTGTACTTTATAACGTCTAGTTAATTAATCTTTTTTTCAAAATTGAAATCCGCAGTACCTCAGTCGATAGTAGCTATTTTAAAATTAGTCCTGTTAAAATACATAAAGATTGGCAATTACGTTAACGTAACAATTATCGTACAGCGTTCGTTGCTTTTTACTAACTTGTAAGTAATTAAACATTGCAACCGTTTTTGCAAAGAGCAGAGACCTGTAAGTTGTAATTAACGAAATTATTAAATATTAATAAATAAATAAAAAATTCTTTGGCTATCAAATTGTTATCTTCGTTACTTAATCATCCGATTAAGTGGGGGAGGTTCATACTCTTCGTATATTTCAATTATCTACAAATTTGCTATTGACACTATCCAGATTACTCCATTAGTTTATTAGTTATAAATGAAAAAGTAATAAAAGTACGATTTTTGTATTAAAATTGTTCATAAAAAAATAAATAATGGTACTTGCGTGTCCAAAACATAACACAATTAATCTATGAATTACCCTGCTCACGATGGCATAGTTGGTTTTCAGATGGAATTGATGTCAAAAAACGACTTATATTGTGCTCTGTTGCTTGGACTATATGCTTACCTACTAGCTTTTAAATTATTACGCTGAAGTTTATTTAAACTACCAGTGTGAAGTATACCTACCTTTTGTAAATGATAAGATACCTGTTGTGAATGATAATATACCTTTTATAAATGATTTGATACCTTTTATAAATGATTTGATACCTTTTCTAAATGATATGGTACCTTTTGTAAATGATATGATACCTTCTATAAATTATATATTACATTTATTTCATAAATGTTGTTGTTTACAGTAATCGTTAGAAATATTTATGTACCTATATTTTTAGAATGATCAGAACAGCAATAATTTGATACTTGTTGAATTTACCTTATAATCAAATAGATATATTCTCGGATATATTATAGCAAAAAGTATATATGTCAATATATTATGGCAGAATTATATATGTTAAAGTAGTTTTTCCAAAGCAATAAAAAATTTAAATATGGGATTGTTTTCAGAATGATAATTAGTTGAAATGCCTTCAACAAATTATTTTCTTTGATTGTATGATTCACAATTCATGAAATACCGTGAAATGGGGTGAGATTGATCAATTTAAACTTTAGTTTTGTCATATTTCAAACATTTTCCTATTTTCATTATATTTTAGCACTTCAGCTATTCTATTAAGGTCCAAAGAGTGATAACTTAACATTAGTTTTGATATAATTGTTAAAAAAAAAAAGAGGTGATTAATCTTGGACTATGAATAGGGTGAGATTGACCACATCAATTTTATAGCTTTAAACGGTAGTGCTTCTAGTAGAAAGTGATCAATCTCGCATCTGATAAATTCGCTCAAGCAGTTTTCTGGATTTTTACAAAGGGGTGAGATTGATCATGCATGGTTAGATTAATCACACTGTACTTATTGTATTATCGTTTATTCATATAAAAACAAATTTTTTATAGAACTCAAAATGTAATTCGGAACAAGTAATAAAATAAAGAAAATGGGTTTCAACATTCTTTTATATTAACTTCTCCAGGGAAATGGTACTTTTCAATCCTATCAGAAATCTTCTCAAGTGTGGGATCTGGTAGTAAAGCAACTACTTCTTTGAAGGGAACTGTGGATATGTCATCTTCATGTATTTTGAAAATCTGCGTTGAAACCAGAGTGAATTTCTTTTTATAGCACTTATCTCTCCGCCTAGTTTTTTGGGTGGAACTTTATCCATGCTCTCAAGTGTTTGCTTCAACAGCTTAGGAAATTCATTTTTTGGAATGCCATTGGTGTTCAAATTTTGCATTTTCCAGAATAATATAGTTTTCCTCCAGCTTTCTTTTAAGGGCCTGAAGAATGCGACATCCAAGGGCTGACAAATATGGATAGAGTTGCATGGCAAGCATGCAAATATTATGTTGTTTTCTTCACATTGCCTCAGAACATCGGGATTAAAGTGCGATGCTAGGTTATCCCCTAGCAACACTTTTTTTCCCTCGAGTCGCCTAGCGTGTGGTAAGAAACAAGTGACAAACCAATTATTGAGAGTTGACATGTCAATCCAACCGTGTGAGGTTCGATTATATCGTGTCCCCAAAGAGCAACATGGTTTTTCGCAGCATGGGTTGCCCTTGGGACCATTTTCTGTCCAAGTGTCCCACAAATTTTCAGACTTATATATGACGTAAGGTGGCAGAAGTGTCCCTGAGGCGGATCCGCGAACCATGATCGAAGTAGCAGATTTTGAATGGTTGCATACTTTTTCAGGTTATTTGGTACCCCCTTGGTAGATGCACATTTTTGGAACGTACATAACGCGGGGTTAGATTGCTCACCTGATCAATATCACCCCATTCAATATTATCCGCCATCTTTAAAAAACTGCCGTTAATTAAAATGCTTGATACCTAAACTTACTATAACAACACCACACGAAAATTTTTTACCACAGAATACATAACGAACTAACATCTGTTTTTTCTCTACCATCAAAAGTACCCGAACTATGAAAATATGCCAAAAATTATGGTTAAATTCAAAGCAACAAATCTTCCTTCCAATGTTGATTGCAATGTAACAAAAACGTCAACTAATCTTAGACAAGTCCAAAGAAATAATAACCGCCACGTGCAGCAACTATTTTACATTGTTGCTGGTTGTATTTGGATATATGTGATATAATGACAAATGATCAATGTCACCCCGGCAGATCAATCTCACCCCACTTTACGGTATTTAAATCCTATCGACTAGGTAGGTATATGTTCATAATCCTCATTTGATATAAGATTTTTGCAGGTATTCCATTGCTACCTTAAGGTAATAATGTCAAGTTATTACTAGAACAATCGAAATGTACTTCACAATATGAAAAACAGAATGTATTATGCAAATTCTACTGTAAAAATTTGGGCATTCATTAAGATTTCTAGAAATATAATGATATTTTCATAATAACTGAGATTGAATTCTCGCACATCACTTGATGAAACATCATAAAGAAAAAAGTATAAACTTTAAAATAAAAAACACTTGGCTTATGTTTCACAATATAAAAAATATTTAGTTACTGTATTTAGCATTAACGAAAAAATGTTCAATGCTGATAATAATTTAATTACTAACGTTTCATTATGGAGGCGTTATGTAGATGATATTTTTTGTATTTGGACCGGTACAGATAGGCAGTTAGATAATTTCCTTAAATATATAAATACTTTCTACAACTCGATTCAATTTACAAAAGAAGTAGAAAACGAAAACGGTACCTTAAATTTCTTAGACGTTCAGATTGCTAGGAATTTGAATTCTCTTACTTTCAACATTTATAGAAAACCAACCTTCACAGATACTTTAATTCACAGCGACAGTAACCAACACATTAAAATAAAACTCAGTGGTTTTCATTCGTTCATACATAGGTTGTTCACGATTCCATTATCGGAAACAAATTTTCAAACTGAAGTTAATACAATTAAATTATTAGCCACCTATAACGGTTACAATGAAAGTCTTATCGACAAGCTCATTTGGAAAAACCGAATAAAGTATCTGTTGCATTCAATATACCCCACGCAAACTATTAATGAAGAACAAAACACTTCCCAAAAAATTATATGCCTAATTTGAGTAGCAAAATTTTTAACAGACTATCGAAAAATAACGTTAAAACAATTTGTACAAATAAAAGAAACTTGAAGTCATTCTTGGTCAATAATAAAGAAAAATCTAACGTCGGAGAAAATAGTGGTGTTTAGAAAATATTTTGCGACGAATGTCCTGCTTTCTATATTGGACAGACAGGAAGGAATATAAATATTCGTGTTGAAGAACATAAAAAGTCAATTTTACAAAACAAAAATACCACAGGCTTCTCTGAACATTGTATAAAATTCAATCACTTCCTGGATTTCAACAAAACCAAATTGTTACATTCAGGTAACAAAGGAAAGCGCTTGACCTTCTTGAAATTCTCGAAATAAGTTCCACCCATAATAGTCAATTACCCCTTGTAAACGAAAAAATTGATTTTCAGGTATCACCTTTGCTTTTGTCTGTTTTATAAATTATGATGTAATACTCTCCTGTAGTCAGTCTTGATAATGAGTTCATAACTCGAAACATGTCGACTTTTCGTTACTGCTAAATACAGTATCTAAATATTTTTTATATTGTGAAACATAAGCCAAGTGTTTTCATTTTAAAGTTTATACTTTATATTTTCATAATATGGAAAAAAAATCGAAATATATAACTATGCGTCACATCACAAACTTTCAAAACACCATGAAATAGGTGCGATAACAGCGCATTTATAATCAATTCTAACGGAATAAATAATGGTTTAAAAAAACTAAAATACACGCTTCAATATTAAACCGAACTAAAAATAAAATAAAACTTTATTTTATTGTAAAAAAAAATTTTGCGAAGTTAATCGCATATTGATAGAATCAGTTGCAGATAAGATTCGAACAGAATAAAGTCTGTGTATATATACATATATATATATATATATATATATATATATATATATATCTATATATATATTATTATATTTATATATATATATCTAAATATATATATATCGCAAAATTTTTTTGACAATAAAATAAAGTTTCAAAGGGAAAATATAATGGAATTACTTCAACCATATGCAAAAGAGCACTGTCTACATAATGTTAAAGGATGCAAATAGTGGACCGCTAGGTTGGACTGCAGTGCCAGCTCTGAGGCTTTAACAATTATTCCAACAATATATATTTGTGTATACAACTTTTATATATTTGGACTAGATTATATGAGAAACAATGTACTTTACGTTCAGCTTTTTAAAAATCCCTAATTTTTCGTTTTAGCTCCCATAGTACACAACGTGACAGTACACAGTGGAGTAAGTGCCCCGTCAGCTATTCCAGGTTCCTGTCCGGTTTGTCACAGCACGAGGGGATTTAGTACAGCAGGATTCACGTGTTGCGGTTATTTATGGTGCATCTGTTGTTTTCCTATTGGAATTATTTGTTGTCTTTTGTGTAACCGTAAAAAAACCTGTAGAAATTGTGATTACAGACCTTGAAGAATATTATGCAAATATATAATTTTTCTAGCTTCTAGTCTAATGTTAAATTGAGTGCTTAAATCAAACAAATAGTTATTTATCGATTATAATCAGTAAATTAATTTTAATATACTGAATCTTTCGTAAAATGTAATTCCCGTATATATTATAAGGTTCAGTGTAATTTTTATATTATATACATTTTTTATTATATTCCATGACGCATCTTTTAAAAATTAAACGACTGTTGTAAATTTTGTCTTCTTGATATTCCTTTGTGAAACTATTACGATTGTCAAAAATCTGTTTTGAACTAATTAAAATGACTCTTTCCTAATTTCGTTCTTGAAAATGGGTTTTTCAGGTGTTACACAAAATTTGAATAAATTCACAGCTATCTTGGAATAGTTATTCGCCTGAACCTGAAAGAGCTTTTAGAAAAGACATTTTCAGAGTTGTATGTATTTTTTAATGCAAAATTATAAAAAATAAAAATAAAAAAATTTTGTCCAAAAATTAATAGAAATCTTTGGGTATGGAAAATATATTACGACTTATTCTCAGACCGACTATTCTTATTTTCGATTGCCATCTTACAACCCTATTGCGGATCTGTGGATGAAATTTAGAAAATGACAAAATAAAAATCTTGCCAACAAAATTGAAATTTATAATTGACAAATAAAAATAGGGGTTGATCAAGGAAGAATGGAAATTTAGGGTTGTATGTATTTTTGAATGCCGTATCATGAAAAAAAATAGAACAGAAAATTAAGGACCAGCCTCAACATTCAGGGGTATGAAAACTAGATTTTGTCCAATTGGCAGACCTAATCGATATGCACACAAAATTTCATGAGAATCGTTCGAGCCATTTCGGAGGAGTTTAATAAATAAAGTATAGGGGTTGATCGTAGAGGGGTGAAAATTTAGGGTTGTATGTATTTTTGAATGCTGTATCATGAAAAAAATTGAACAGAAAATATTTATATGCCATGGAGTTACTAGAAGAAAAATGTATGACCGTTTGAAATGTTAGTTTGGTTATCACTTTCGGTGGATGGATGATACTGATGAGCCCCAATAAGGGCGAAACAGTCTGTCTATCAATTTCCATCGATTGTGATAAACAAATTAACTTTTCTAACAATTACCGTCTAGGGTAGTTGTGGATATTTCGATGCTTCGTGAACTATTATAAGCAGCTCCGCTAGGAGGTTTGTTTGATTAGTTTCAAATAAATGTCCTAGTTCACTTAATTATATATATATATATATATATATATATATATATATATATATATATAGATATAAAATTACCTTGTGGCACCATTGTATATATGTATTGGCAATGTGGCGCCCGTATAAGCAATGTGGCACCCGACTTTGGGTGCCAGATTGTTTTTATTGTTTGAAGCCGTCATATAGTTCATTAGGTATTGCTGAACCATATACCAAAAAATAAAGTGGGTGCCACATTTACAATGAAAAACTTTGAACATACAATTCAGTTCAATGGATTTGAAATAGATGGCGCTCCGTTATATACAAATTGTATGTTGGACATAATTGATGTCATTTAAGCCCATTTTAATTAAACCTCTAAGTGGCACCTGTAATATGGCAACGCTGAGCGGACGTGTTATCAGACTAATTCGTGCTTATCTTACAAGAATGCTGAGGCAAGATAGACTAATAATAATAAAGTGAGCTTAGATCAAGCTAAACTGATTTTGATTTTTGCATATATGCCTTGAACCTGTTATGTGTAATTGACACCCAGATTTGTTCTCTATGTCGGAGAGAATTGAAAACTAATGGAGATAGTTGTATTGGGATGGAATGAAAAGGTTGAGTACCGTTTCATTGATATGTGAGAATGTAGTAGGTTGAACAAACGATATTAAGATATTGTAAGAGCGGGCTATATTACAAAATATTTTTTTAAAGTGTTTTTTCGCTACGCATTCTTTTTAATATACAGGGTGTTCAATATTTCCAATTGTATATCTGCAATTTTGCAATATATCGAGACGAGTTTTTTTTACAATGTTTATAATGAAAACGCAGTTATGTACAGGCTGTCTAGATTTTTATTTCTTATTACGGGGTTCTCGGTTATTCGGTTATACAAGATAAAAGGTTGCAGTTTTCTATGATTTTGAGTGAATAAAAAACTATATCAGATTGATTTAAAAAAATTGAATAATAGCAATATGAAACTTTTAAAGTTAGGTTTGTTTATGTTCTGGTTTTTGGCATCGTTTTTACTTTGAACATATTCAATATTGTACCTACGCGGACGCCAACAGTGAAAGTAAAAAAATTCTAATATCTTAAGTATTCTCGAGGAAACCTAGGACAATTTTCATTTCCTATATAAAATACTAATGAAACAACAATAAATAAATTAAAATGTACATAATAGTTATTTTTGCCACTATTAAATTGATTGATGAAGGTTTGCTCAGTACTGTCCGAAAAATCACAGTGTGATTCTTTGCAATCTTTTAATAAAACAAAATTCATAAAGATACATGCTGTTCCATCCAGAAGCAATTGTTTGTGTGAAACAAGTTTTCGTTTTTGCCAGAGTTTATTATAACAGAATAAATTCAATAAATTTATAATACCTACACTGCAGTTTTTTCGTGAAATGAAATTTATTGTTGAAATATCTTTTCTAATTTCAGTGAATTTGGTCTCATTTTTTATTCCACTCACCTCTTCGCGTAAAGAAAATTGATAAGATGTGATTGTTTAATTCGAGAAAAAATAGAATACTGTTGAGTTCAACTTAATAAAAACTCCTAATAAAAATTCAGGATTTTGAAATATTCACATAATATTCAATAGTTTTCGTATATTTAACATGAAATTTTATTCTGCATTTTTCCTCCAGAAATTGAACATTGGCAAAAAACAAGACCGAAATATTACAGAATATTATGATATTAATGTTAATTTCGGAAGGCATAACATTTTCTTCAAAGAGATATTCACTGATATTTCCGGAATAACTCCACTGGCAAAATTTTAAAAAAATTTCTCGCTTCATAAAGTGTGCCTTGATGACCAGAATACGCATACCTAAAATACTTGATATGAATGTATAACGTGGTGTCGAAGTCTACAAAATGAATTGTATTCTTAAAACTTCAACACCCTGTATATCTCTACCTACATAAGTGTTTTCGGCCACCTGAAGTAACTGACTAGATGAAGTTTCAAGGAGATACTTATACTTGATACAGTTTTGAATTTTCAACAATAGATAGATACATTTTGAAAATATAAAAATATAATCAACATAAACAATCGTTTTTCATATGAACCTATTTAAAAATGTAATAAATTAATTAAAGCAGTTTCAGTTTTGAAGTTTGAAATTACAGTGTAGAACGGAAAAAATCCATTTAAAAAAATGTTCATTCGCTCCGAATGATTGACTATGATTAAACAATAGAAATCCTCTGCATTTTGTACATGACTGTATTAGATTAAATGAGTCATGAAACGACTAAAATCTTCATATTGTAAAAAACAATGTAGATTCAATAAGTTTCAAATGTTTCTACTCACAAACACAATGAATAAATTGAGATATCAATTTTCAAAGTGGCACCATAAATCTGACAACCCCGCAGGGTGCCTCTTTTACCAGTATTAATAATAAATTATATATAAAGGGTGCCACATTGCAATGCATCATTTGGGTGCCACAAATACAATATATATACGATATACGCTGGGTCCAGCATAGACATTGATTATAGAGGGTGCCAGTTAATACAAAACATATATATATATATATATATATATATATATATATATATATATATATATATATATATATATATATATATATATATATATATATATATATATATATATATATATATATATATATATATATATATATATATATATATATATATATATATATATATATATCTTTATATATAAAAATGAAGCCTTATTTCCCTTGGTCCCGCCATCACGCTTGAACGGCTGGACCGATTTCACTAATTCTTTTTTTGTTATGTTTTTTATTGTCAGAAGAAGGTTATTATGAAAGAAAAAATTAAGAAAATTGCGCGGGATATTAGAAAATCTCTATATATAAAAATGAATCCTTATTTCCCTTGGTCCCGCCATCACGCTTGAACGGCTAGACCGATTTCACTAATTCTTTTTTGTTGTGTTTTTTATTGTCAGAAGAAGGTTTTTATGAAAGAAAAAATTAAGAAAATTGCGCAGGAAATTAGAAAATCTCTATATATAAAAATGAATCAACGGCTAAACCGATTTCACTAATTCTTTTTTTGTTGTGTTTTTTATTGTCAGACGAAGGTTTTTATGAAAGAAAAAATTAAGAAAATTGCGCGAGAAATTAGAAAATCTCTATATATAAAAATGAATCAACGGCTGGACCGATTTCACTAATTCTTTTTTTGTTGTGTTTTTTATTGTCAGAAGAAGGTTATTATGAAAGAAAAAATTCAGAAAATTGCGCGGGAAATTAGAAAATTTGAGAATAATTAAAAACAATAATATAAAATTATTTCTAAAATTCTTTTTTTTTTGTTTTTTATTGTCAGAAGAAGGTTTTTATGAAAGAAAAAATTTAGAAAATTGCGCGGGAAATTAGAAAATTTGAGAATACTTAACCACCATATAAAATTATTTCTTATCTAATCATATTTATTTTGTCATGACTCAGAATAGAAAAATTCATATTACTCTCAATTGTCTACTCTTCTACGATCAACCCATATTTTTGCATCTTTTCATTTTTTTTCATTTTATCCACAGATCCGCAATAGGGATGCAAGATGGCAATCGAAAATAACAATAATAGTCGGTTTGAGAATAGGTCGTAATATATTTTTCATACTCCCAATGATAGGTAGATATATATTAAAACAATGGTTAAAAATAACAATTTACACATTTATTATAAGAAATAACGCATGACGCACGTTTCGGTGGAACTTCACCTTCTTCAGATGCTAATGGCAAACTAAAAAGGAAGGAAGGAAAGGAAACACACGTGTTTCATTCCTCCCTGAAGTATGTGTCAAGGAGGCGGGCAGCTTGAGTTTGGGATTCACTCCTTCAGCCAGATCAGAGGATACACTTGTATGTACAAGTGCATTAAGGAAAGGTGAGACGGGATATTTATGGAACATAGGAAGTGTGGGTAGGGTTCAGAGAATTAATACTGGCCCAGCATTCGCCTTATAAGTTTGCAAGCAGTGACTTACATTACCATGAGGAAACCTCTGAGAAAAACTCATGGCAGACCAGTCGGCCCCGGGGTTTGAACCCGAGACCTCCCAAATGCTAGCCAGCGTACCTAACATACTCGACTAACTAGCTTGGTTGGCAAACTAACTATGATTCTCTGTTATATCGAAAACAAGAAATGACAAATTATGTAGAAGGGGTAAATACAAATATGGTTACAAATAATTATTAGAAAAGGAAAAATCAATTCTGAACTGCTAGTCAGGTAGTTCGGTAATTTTGAAAAGATTAAGAAGGGGGCTTGAAGTATGATCGATTTGGCTATTCAATAGGAGACCGGAATGCTTGTATTTATTTATCTGTAATGATTCTAGAAAATTAAATATCAAATACAACAGCCTCACTTTCATCGGAAATTCAAGTAAAAAACTTAAATCTCTCTTATCTAAGCACAACATTAACATTGCTTATCGTACCGGTAATAATTTAGGAACTCATATAAAAAATAATGAATCGAAAGTTCATAAAGATAATAAATCAGGAGTTTATAAAATTAATTGTGGCGATTGTTATAAGTTTTACATTGGTAGAACTTTCAGAAGTTTTCAAACTAGAATTTCAGAACACAAACGTAGCTTTGTTAATCAGAAGTCGGATTCACATTATGCAAACCATTTAATCCAAGAAAATCACACATTCAATTTCGATTTTAAAATATTAAATACTGAAAGTAAGGGAATTAAACTTAATTTTCTAGAATCATTACAGATAAATAAATACAAGCATTCCGGTCTCCTATTGAATAGCCAAATCGATCATACTTCAAGCCCCCTTCTTAATCTTTTCAAAATTACCGAACTACCTGACTAGCAGTTCAGAATTGGTTATTCCTTATTTTCTAATGATTATTTGTAACCATATTTGTATTTACCCCTTCTACATAATTTGTCATTTCTTGTTTTCGATATAACAGAGAATCATAGTTAGTTTGCCATTAGCATCTGAAGAAGGTGAAGTTCCACCGAAACGTGCTTCATGCGTTATTTCTTATAATAAATGTGTAAATTGTTATTTTTAACCATTGTTTTAATATGTTTATTAATTTACACCAAGTATCGGCCCAATCAATCCAAAAAAGGTAGATATACATCGGCAGATACATGAATAGATAGAAAGATAGATCGATAAAAACAATTTATATGGCAGAACGTTTGCCCGGTCAGATAAATTGATAGATAGATATGCAGATATATAGACAGATAGATAGATAGATAGATAGATAGATAGATAGATAGATAGATAGATAGATAGATAGATAGATAGATAGATAGATAGATAGATAGATAGATAGATAGATAGATAGATAGATAGATAGATAGATAGATAGATAGATAGATAGATAGATAGATAGATAGATAGATAGATAGATAGATAGATAGATAGATAGATAGATAGATAGATAGATAGATAGATATACATCGGCAGATAAATGAATAGATAAAAATAATTTATATGGCAGAACAACGTTTTCCGGGTCAGCTAGAATATATATATATATATATATATATATATATATATATATATATATATATATATATATATATATATTTATATATATATATATAAATATATATATATATATATATATATATATATATATATATATATATATATATATATATATATATATATATATAATTAATGGTATATATAAAAATTACATAGTTTAATTATAATCTCCATAAATAAAAAACACATTTATCAAATCTTGATTTGAATAACTTTGATTTTCCATATTTTGTAACTATTTGTCAAACTACATAGAAATAATAATCTGAGAAGAAGTTTATGAAACAAAATCATGACATTCCTCATTTCCATGGCAAACTATACAAAAACACTACTTGCTACTTTAAGGCTAGTGGTGAATTTCCCTGAATATCCAGAAAAAGTCATCATAACTTGAAAACTACATACGTATAGGGAACATTCATACAGATCGATGCGGAGTTGAATTCTCCTTCATTCAGTGAGAGAAAACCGTTTGCTATTGAAAAAATTATTTATGCGAAATTTCCAAATGTTTCTCTCTAATCATGACTATAACAAAAAAAATTGACTCTTCTTCTTACTGATTCTCGAAAATGATTCCGATATATTAAAAAATGACAGAGTTATCGTTTCCCAATTGCACAAGATGCAAAAACAAAAAAATTTAAAAAGTGTGCATTCCTCAAAATCAACTAGACTTAGGTATATGAAGATCATCTTGAAATTAAGTAAGGAATCTGGAAAAGTAATAAAAAATATCAAATAACGAATTGATGTCCACTTCCGGTATAACCGGAGATTCCGCCATCTTGAAAATATTTTCATAAAACTGGATTTGAAAACCACTATCGCACCTAATGGTTAACTTTCCAAACTTTGCAATAGTCCATTATTTTTGGAGAAAATATGACTAAAAATTGTTTTTCAATTTCTTTTGTGAAAGTATTGTCCTATTCGGAATATCAGTTCCGGAAGTTTTTGAGTTTAATTTTCACAGCAAATGAACTCAATCAACAAAGGCAGATTTATCATAACCTATGCGATATCAAATTCTCAGAAGCATAACAAGAAAAGTGTTAAGGAAATTGCATGATATTGCGTTCAATCACGTTTTAGTCAGTAAGCATTTTTTGTAACTTGAGAATGAGATATGCTGATTGTCCTCATGATTTATATTATATTTCTAGCATGTTTATTAAAACACGGCCCTCTTATCCTGTTGAAGAAGTGACGAATGTTCAACATTCATTTATCTGGTTTTATTATTGCCTCTTAGTCGACATAAATATTTTGAAACTGTTTGAATCCGCTGCGTCAAATGTAGTTAGACAATCCAACAGTTTATCCTGAAAATTATCTAATGCTGTCCAACTGCAGGCAAATGGCGAAGAAAAATAGTCTCATAGTACATTTTAGTGGAACCAAACAAATTGGAGATACTAATTTTCCAGATTTCTCTATATTTAGAATCATTATATTATAACTTTTCAAATTCAATCATAATATCTTGCTGAAGGACCATATCTATTTCGGAGTTTCGAAAAAACAACGAATACTTAATGAATATACTACATAAAGAGATGAAGGAAAATTTTTCTATAATTTGAAAAATTTTAAAACAACTTTCTAAGGTTATATGTATTCCGCGATAAGAATTCTACATTCACAGACCAACATTGTATTATAGAAATCGAAATTTAGGTATCTGGCTGACCACGTTGCTTTTGTGTACCAGCTTGTTCTTATTGTGTTTCTTTTGTGATGAAGTGTTAGGTCAAGGAAATTAATTCTGCTTTCATTTTCCACTTCAAGAGTGAATCGAATTTTTTGATGATAGAAATCAAACTTTTTAAGGAGCTGATCGCATTTATCATCTGGTGCTGTTGTGATACAATCGTCAACATATCTATGAAAGAATGTTGATTCAAAATTCAAATCCCTTATAACTGTATCTTCAAGATCTTCTAGGACTAATTGAGCAGCTACACTGGAAAACGATGATCCCATGGCATAACCATCAATTTGTTCATAATATTTATTTTCGTAAATAAAGTAAGTGGAATTAATTACGAGTTCCGTTGCCTCTGTGATAGGGATGTCAGTGTGGTCAGCCAGATAACTAAATTTCTATTCCCAAGACTCCATGTCACAAAAAAAGACCGTTATTAGGACTCGCAGATCGTGCAATTAAATTGTCGGACCCCAAATACAGAGAACACGCAATTAATAAAACAAATCAAGCATTACAAGAAAACAGCTATCCCATATACACACATCAAAAAAATGTAAGGGTCAGCGATATTTTTAGGGTTTCGTCACTTGGTAATTGGAAATTCAATACAGTTTTGGTTACCCACGTAGAACATAATCTTTTACTCTATAATTTAATTATAATTTCAAACAAACTTTGCAATTCAATTGAAAGCTTTAATCTAACTGAAAAGAGTGAAAAATTTGAATTCAATGCACTTAGGATTCTGAGTAACAAATTTGTCACTGGTCAATGTCTAATACAGATTGTGGACACCGCGTTTGGTAAAACTG
>JARQZK010004405.1:77500-210000 GCA_030704885.1 Cynegetis impunctata
GGTTCTATTTGAAAAATCAAAGTTGCTACTACTTTCTTATAGAAGTGGCAACACCGCATTACCGAAAATACTTTAGTTGGGTAGAGAATATCCGATTATGCCCTCCATTGAATTTTCAAAGTGATCCGTTGTATGGTTCACCAGAAACGTCTAATGTGCCATCCACCGTGAATCACCCTGTATATATATATATATATATATATATATATATATATATATATATATATATATATATATATATATATATATATATACATATATATATATATATATATATATATACATATATATATAGGGTGGCCCACCACATTCGCCTCGGTGTTTCTATGAGAAATGAAGAGAGTGAGAAATTTTTTTTTTAGCACAGTCACATGTGCTTTCATGAGGACCATATTCCAAAATTATTTTGAAATTTACAGGGTGACCCAAAGAGAAGATACATATCACAGTCATATTTTTTCTTACGGAACACCCTATATTTTTCTATATTTTTAGATACTATAGACCAAATAAAGGTAAGTTACTGCTATATTTCTTTTTCTATTCTAAGTCATGACAAAATAAAAATGACATAGATTAGAAATAATTTTATATGGTGGTTAAGTATTCTCAAATTTTCTAATTTCCCGCGCAATTTTCTTAATTTTTTATTTCATAAGAACCTTCTTCTGACAATAAAAAACACAACAAAAAAAGAGTTAGTGAAATCGGTCCAGCCGTTCAAGCGTGATGGCGTGACCAAGGGAAATAAGGATTCATTTTTATATAATATAGATATATAGATTTTTTCAGATTAAACTCTAGGGCTTCACGATAAAATAACAGTTTTACTCGACAGTTATTTCAGTTTTCTAGCCTATTATCAGAAGTTTCGTTAAGGCTAAACAGATTTGATTCAAAACAAATTATACCAGAGATTTGTAAAGCTCTGTCTAATGGTTTAAAAAATGAGTATCTCAAGGTAAATTGTTAATATTGATTTTAAAAATATAAAAATCTAAAAAAAAAATAAAAAATATCAAAATTTCTTAGTAATATTCCTTTTCTGGTTCTTAATTATATCTAGAGGTATCAGTGCGAGGTGGTTAAAAGTGTGAGTAGTCCAACGCTCTCTGCTGAAGGTTCTAGTTCTACATAATTATTGATGGACTCTTGAATTTGCTGTTTTATTCTCCACTTGTGCCTTATAAATTGCTTTATTGATAATTTTCTTGCAGTATATCTCGCCAATTTCGGTGGAAACTCTTCTACTTCGTGAGCTATTTGTTTTCCTATTATGTTGTATAAAAGTATCATATTGGCAAAATTTCGGCCAAAACCTATTAAACTTTGTCAGAACCATCTTTTTGGAGTGTACCGGGTGGCTCTCGATGATGGTTGTGAAATGCTTTGGTAGTAATATTTGACATATTTGCATTTTTTGCAATATTCAAATTTATTGTCATCATATAACAAAATAAAAGCAACAAATAATTTTTGTTTCAGTTCCCAAAGACAGAATGGAAGATGAATGGAATAAATACATGAAGTGAAGACCATGAACCAAGTGGTCCCAAACAATTTGGGAAGCGTAGATAGAAAATATATTCTTATGATTCCACCCCCAGGAAATTTATCATATTATTGGAATTAAAGGGATAATAGTTTAGTGTTAAAGGCAACAGCAAACGCAAATAATGAAATAATATTCTGTTACATGGGCACAAATAGGAATATTTCAGGTGAGGGTGTAATTGACATCATTCTTCCAAAAATAATATGAACTTGAAAATTTTAATTCTTACAGGAGTTCGGGAATTGACACCATAGATTTCACAAAGAATGAGTAATTTTTGAAAATATTTCTCAAATTGAACCAGTATTGGCCTTTTTAAGTTTACCAGCAGTGACTTATACCTACTCATGGGGAAACCTCTGAGAAAAACTTATGGACGACCATACGGGTATGAAACCGTGCGTTTTTTTATTTATGTTTGGGTTTGCTATCAAAGCTTGCTTTTTCAAACCATAATTTGTTATCCGTTCGACGCGATGCGCTTAGCGAAAAAAACATCTTAGTGACGAAGCACTGCTCATCACGCGTTCTTTTTATTTAGACCAAGCTACAGAGATTTAGAGTGAGCATTTGGTGTAAAAAGTTTTAGAAGAAAACCAGCTGTGAGCTGCGTCATTGTTTATAAAATAGTTCTATATGATATAGTGATGTGTTTTTCACTTGACTTTATTATTTATAACTTTGTTATTAACAATTTTATGCAGAAAATCGCTTTTTTTTAGTTTTTTGCCTATAAAATTGAAACTGTCACAGTAATCGTGATGATATCAATACAACAATTGTAGAAAATGAAAAGACGAAGAAAATGAGAGGTCGTACGACTCGATCAGACCCTCAGTTTAAGAGAAAATCGGATAAAACCAGCCAAAATGCAGTTTTTTCAAAAATTCATAACTTACAAGTTTGATAATTTTTTAAATTATTGAAGAACTTTCCTTGTTCACTTTATGTAGGTAGTATGTATACTAAGTTGGTTTTACATGAAAACGCTGAGAAATATGTTAAAAATAAAGCTGAACATGACGAAAAAGGGCCGAGCGCGTGAGAGTAGTTGAAGCTTTATTTTTAACATATTATTATTTCTCAGTGTTCTCATTGAACTATGAGAATTCTGCTTTCAAAATCTCTTTTGTAAATTGAAATCGGACCATACCTGTCGCATACAGGTCTGCTGGAAAATTGCATAGTAAAATATTCAAATAGCCACAGATCAAAAACTATGCATCGGACAGTTACAGCTCCTCGCAAAAATGAAGTTTATATTAATTAATAACTAATACTGACCGGAGGATCAATCCAAAAAATAACCGAGTTATGAATTTTTGAAAAAACTTTAATTTGGCTGGTTTTATCCGATTTTCTCTTGAACCGAGTGTCTGATCGAGTCGCGCGATTCACAATTATTTATTATTGTTAATAACAAAGTTATAAATAATAAAGTTATAAATGATAAAGTCGAGTGAAAAACACATCACTATATCATATAGAACTATTTTACAAACAATGGCGCAGCTGGTTTTCTTCTAACACTTTTAACATGAAAAAATCTCTGTAGCTTGGTTTAATTAAGGAATTGGTTCATATAAATCTGACAGTGATAAGTCAGATAAGTATTGTAAAAATATAAAATGAATGAATAAGATGGTCTAATTAAATCTGGTAAGGTTAAACCTTATCATTCATATAAATCTGAGAGTGATAAGTCAGAGAAGTAGTGACAATCTGATAGGAATAATAATAATAATAATAATAATAATAATTTTATTCAGAAAAGATTCAGCCATTTGTATCGGATTCGATGAGGGTGCGTACAATTTTATTGGCATCCTCGCCGTTTACAATTAAAAAATTGTTTAAATGACATACAATTAAAAAATAAATAAACTTTTGTTACCAAATTCCATATAACTTAATTAATATAGTTCTGTAGAAATATAACTAAATCTTATTAATATAAAGGATTCATAAATATGTGAGTATTTCTGCAAGGCATTTCCTGCCCGTGCGCAGATAATATGGTTCGTAGTCGGTATTTTTCAGGGTACTTCGTCCTGTGGAAGTAGGTCTTGACCTCTCAATAAATTCTCTATTCTGTATATGTAATAGAGCTTTTGATGATAATCAAGATAGTTTAATTAAATCTGGTAAGGATAAACCAGATGATTCTATAAATCAGAGAGTGATAAGTCAGATAAGTTTTAAAAATCTGATAGGAATATTTAAGATGGTATAATTAAATCTTGTAAGGATAAACCAGATGAGATTGATAAGTCAGATAAGTTGAAAAAATCTGATAGGAATAATTCAGATGGTTTAATTGAATCTTGTAAAAATAAACCAGATGATTTATACAAATTTGACAGTGATAAGTCAGATAAGTTGTAAAAATCTGATAGGAATGATTCAGATTTTTTATAAAACTGATAGTGAAGTCAGATAAGTTGTAAGAATCTGATATGAATAATTCAGATTTTTTATAAAACTGATAGTGAAGTCAGATAAGTTGTAAGAATCTGATATGAATAACACGGGTCAACATGAAATTTGACTTTGATTGCAAAGCATTAAATTTCGGTAGTTTAGGTCGTAATAAGACGGAAAAAAAATATATGGCATGAAAAACTTTGCTTTTGTGCTTAGAAAACTGATTGAACGAAATTTTTAAAAATCTCGGATTTTAATTTTTGATTGAAAATAAAACTATTGAAATAAAAATGTTTATTATTTTTATTAAGTTTTACTATCAAATTAGCTTACAGAAAAGTGGAAAATAACTTAAAAGTGCACACTTTTACTTTTTTTGTTCAAAATTTCATGATGTCCTGATGGAAACGAATAGGCTCCCATATTGTTTTTAAATTTATCCAAATGAGCATGCAGCATATGTACTTTTAATGACATCCTGCAGCCCATGGCCTTAAAATTTGTAAAGATATCTTCAGCTTTATTATTTCCTAAAAATCCAGAAACTACTGCTTTAAAACTGTTCCAACTTATAGTGTTTAGAATGTAAATAACACCTGATGGTTGTTTATCATTCGGGTGAAGTCAGATAAGTTGTAAGAATCTGATATGAATAATTCAGATTTTTTATAAAACTGATAGTGAAGTCAGATAAGTTGTAAGAATCTGATATGAATAATTCAGATTTTTTATAAAACTGATAGTGAAGTCAGATAAGTTGTAAGAATCTGATATGAATAATTCAGATTTTTTATAAACCAGATGGTTTATATAAATCTGATAATGAAGTCAGATAAGTTGTAAGAATCTGATATGAATAATTAAGATGGTTCAATTAAATCTGGTAAGGATAAATAAGATGTTTCATATACCTAAATCTGGCAGTGATAAGTCAGACATGCTGTAAAAATCTGATATGAATAAATTAGATAGTTCAATTAAATCTAGTAAGGATAAACCAGATGGTTTATATAAATCTGATAATGAAGTCAGATAAGTTGTAAAAATCTGATATGAATAATTCAGATGATTTAATTGAATCTTGTAAGGGTAAGAATTCAAATCCACTGAAAAATTTGTTTAAATTAGATAGGAGTTTACAAAAAAGTTTTATTTTCATATAAGAATAAAAATCTTGTCGATGCAATAATCAATGAAGCTATATTTATATGCATAATATTGAACACAAAATCCTGTGCTATTAATCATTTATTCCTTCAGTTAGAGAATGAGAAAATTTATAACGGATAGATGGCCAATCATGAATTTTGCAACACAAGCAGAACTCGAAACTCTCTTGTTACAGCTCCGCATCGGAGCGCAGCAAACGATTTAGTCAATCCAGTTGCATTCGGTCGGTGACAGTGCCCTTAAAAAAATAACAGGTGCATTATATTTACAGATATATTTTGGAGATCATCTAGTTCTAATATCAGCAAAATGAATTCGGAAAAACCACCACATTACAGCGAAGTTAACCGTAAGTATTTTTATGAATTTTTCGCTAAAACTATTTTTTGACAAAGTTCGGAGTTATATTCAGATTTAATGATATATTAAAATAAGTAAAATCATTTCAAGGAATGTATAAATAATTTCGTTTTTCTAATTATAATGCTTTTGGGATGAGAACATATAATGTTTAGAAAAAGGAAAACAATACTGCACGTAATATATTGTATTGTATTTATTACCAGTTTTTTTTTTTTAAATATACAAAATACATAGCTTAAACACTAATATAAATAGTATATCCTCACAGAGGTAATCAAAGTTACCTGTGCGAGAGGCCGGTAATTAAATCTAAACAAAAACTTTTAATATTTTCTAAAAACCTTCTTTTGTTTGTATCACAGTCGTCACCTGATGCGCAATTAAATATTATTACGTCTAATATATTCTTTTAACTGCTTTCTTCTTTTAATTTTATTTTCAATATTTTTTAGTTCATTAGGTAATGCATTAAAGACTAGGATTGCTTTGATATAAGATCTTTTTTTAATTATTTTTAATGTTCTTTTTGGCAATTGTATAGATTTATTTCTAGTTGCCCTTGTTGATTTTGAACATAATTCTGATAAAGTTACATAATGATATAGTAGAGATTCAAGTGAAAATTGTTGTTCTATTGTGCAAGGTTGATTTTCATATATGAAGTTTTTTTTGTTGATTATTTTTAAAATTCTATTCTGCCTTCTTTGCAGCAAAGAGATTTGCGTGGAATAAGCTCCACCCCAAGCTATTATACCATGGTTGAGCACACTATTAAATAAAGCGTAATAGAGTATCATTAACGTTTTATGTTGCATTATTTTTGATAACTTAAAAAATATAAAAATCAAATATTTTGTTTTGTTTAATATATAGTTAACATGCAAATTCCAACTCAACCTATAGTCTACTATTAGACCCAGATATTTACAACTTTCAACTCTCTTAACTTCTTGATTACTTATTTTAACATCACAATTATTTCCAAAAGTTACAAATACAGTTTTATCAATATTCAACGACAATTTATTTAAAGCAAGCCAATCTGATATTTCTTGTAGTTGAAAGTTCATTTTTTCCTCTACTTTTTTCCAATCTGATTCCTCAGTTATGACTGTTGTATCATCAGCATATGAGACAATTTGGCCCTCTGGCGTATTCATGAGCAGATCATTAACATAAAGTATGAATAAAAGTGGTCCCAGGAGTGTTCCCTGGGGAACACCCACATTCACCTCCTCAAAGTCACTGTAATTTCCATTTATTCTGACCTTCTGCAGCCTTCCTCTCAAGTAACTAGAAATCAAAGTATAACAATTTACACATTTATTAAAAGAAATAACGCATGACGTACGTTTCGGTGAAACTTCCCCTTTCTTGAGATGTTAAAGGCAAACTTAATATGTTTCCTATTTTGCATTAGTGCGTCATGCGCAGTGTTGCCAATAGGACGCAAAAAGCGCAATAATTGCGCTTTTTAACTGTGTTTTGCGCCATTGCGCTATTTTGCGTATTTTTCCGTTTTTTCTATATACGCTCAAACCTTAATCTTGACATATTTATAAGACAGAACAAACGGGATTCCCGTGCTTGCGACCATAATTTTGAGTTGTGTTGCGAGTTGCGACCTTGCTAGAGACTTAGGACAATTGCAACATTCTAGTAGATCCGAAGGTTGCACAAAAAGGTGAAATCATAAGTTTATGTCCAGTTTTTAGACGATTTCCTTTTTTGAAGGATACACAATCACTTGACAATGAGTGAAAAGATCATACCCTTTTGAATTTTAATGAACATAATCTTTCTTCTGATTTACCTGCTAAAGATTATTGGAGAATGGTTTTCAAATTAAAAAATGCTGCAGGAGAAACTAGATTCAAAAATTTAAAAAAAGTAATGAAATTATTAATTGTTCTTCCATTTTCGAATGCTTCTGTAGACAGAGTATTCAGTTCCGTGAAATTAATAAAAACTGATCATCGAAATAGGATGAAATCTGAAACATTCTTTTAACTTACCAAGAAGTAACTAATCCAGTTACCTATGAACCAAGTAAAGATATTCTGAATAGTAAAATTTGGAACTAATCAAATATTGATATTCAATCTGTGATTGGGGTAATCCGAAAGACTAATAATTCTCATGGATGTAATTTTTTTTATTCTCATTTTAATTTGATGTAGCTATTTATATATGATTTATTCATAAGAGATTTATTTATTTTGTCCTTTTGTTTCGAACGTTTAGTCCTTGGAATTTTAGTATCATTTAACATTTTTTTTAACAACGCAAGAGAAGGAAGAAGAAACACCGGCATTACCGTGCTTTTGACCTTGAGAGTGTAATATATTTGACAAATGCAACATTCTGTCACAAAACTTTATATTTCTTTTCAATAACTAGCCAAGTGCTAAATAAAGATTATTATTAACTCATACTACTTAAAACAGTAATACGAAATCTGTGCATTCTGTTCACATCGCAATGGGACCGTGCAAGATAACTATTACGCCATCTAGTAGAAAACATTAGACATATGTTGCGCTTTTTGATCCAATATTGCGCTTTTATGTTGGCAGCATTGCGCTAACAAGTTCTTCAACCCCGGCAACACTGGTCATGCGTTATTTCATTTAATGAATGTGAAAATTGTTATTATTAACTATTGTTTTAATATGTTTATTAATTTACATCATGTATCGGCCCAATCAATTATTTTCAAATATTCAAAAGTTTCCCTGCGATAACACTGAAACTAGAAGTCTGAATATTAATGCTCCTTTATTAATTATTATGCATTCATGTTCAAATATAACCTTTCAGTATTATCGCAGAGAAATTTTGTTTTTCTTTTGAATAAACAATTTTGAATATTTGGCAATTATTTTCAATCCATAATATCTTTTCTTTATAAAAATTCTCGATATGGTAAAAAACAAAGGTACTTCACTCTTGATCAACAATAATTTTTTTGACAAATGTCGTATACGGCTGATACAATTTAATATCTGATGGTTGAATTTTGGGTTTTGGAATATGAAGAACTTTTTATGAAGAATACATTTTTCTAATAATAAAAAAGTTTTCCAACATTAGTAGGCAAACGGTATGATAATAACCTCTCTGTGAATTTATGGGAAAAGAGTCTGAGCATTATTTTATTTTTTGTGATCAAACTAACAACTTTATGATAAAAAGTCAAGATATAAAAAAGTTGCAGATCGAGTCTGTCTTTTCAAATATATTTTTTAAATAGGAAAATATAGGCGCATTAAAAAGTTCTGATGCAAAATATTATAGGGGTTGTTTTTTTCAGCCCCTTGTGATTACATTTAAGGGTAACAAAAACACTCAAAAACTGCCATTTTATTAGCATCAGTTATCTGCCAAATTTCATCCTTCCAAATTTTTCTAAAGTGGATGTATTGAATAAAAACAATTTTTTTTCACCTAATTTCAAAGGGCTGTAACTTAGAGGAAAAAGGGTGTTGTACAAAAAGTTATATGAAAGACCCCCCTTAATTTTTGCTAAAGAATCACCCATTGAAATCTTTCGCATCAATTCAGAAACAGCCTGTATATATATATATATATATATATATATATATATATATATATATATATATATATATATATATATATATATATATATATATATATATATATATATATATATTGTGATGACAGTAAAATTTTCCGAGACAAATCGAATGTGAAATTGCATTTTAACTTTTTTATAATGAGCGGTTGACGCGAGACGGATCTTCTTAACTTATAGTGGGACCATAAGTAAATTTGCATGTTCATATCCTTTCTTGTTCAAATCGTAGTATGTTTTCAAAAGATAGCTGAAATGTCCTGAAGTAGTGGTAGAAAAGAAAATATTCTATTTAGCAATTTTTATTGAAAAATCGATTAAATCAGATGTAATAACGGGAATAAGCGTCCTGTGAAAAATTAATATTTTTTACACTGGACTGATAACGATAAGTTATGTTTTCACACTTACATAATGTATGAAAACACTTTTCTTTTTTTTGAATTTCCTGCTTCGGTGACTTATTTTTACAGCAATTTATAATTTGATTTAAAATTGAGTACAAGTGAAAGCACCAGTTCATTCAAATCATTTAATTTAAATCGTCGCAGCCTTACTGAAGTCGTTAAGAAATTTTTTGCAAAAAAAAAATGAGGGGGAAATATGGCACGGTGCTCAGCAGCTCAGATGCTCTATATTAACAGCGAAATGCGAATACAAATGAAATAAAGTTATTTCACAAATAGCTGTTATTCAAATATTGCATAGATGAATTCTGCATGATAGTTCAGCATTATAAAAATATTAGGCTATTAAATTTATAGGTTTACTATCATTAAAATATATTGTAACTATGAATAGATTCAGCGGACCGTTTTGAAACATACATCCAACGTCTCCAGAGTATATTATAAATACACTAAAATTGAAATACAATAAAATTGGAATATATACAGAAAGCACTGGTCAACTTGAGTGTGCTATATATATATATATATATATATATATATATATATATATATATATATATATATATATATATATATATATATATATATATATATATATATATATATATATATATATATATTTATATATATATATATAGATATATATATATATATATATATATATTTATTCGAATAGTTGTTGCCTGTGATCTATTTTTAAACTCTTGATAATTATTAGCAATAACAGGCTGGTTGAATCTTGAAAAACTCGATTTTAATAAAAAATTTGACGTTCCACTATGATATTCGTAATTGAAATTTCTTTGACATTTATTGATTTAAAAAATTGAAAAAAAACAGGGCTGCTTAGTATATGCTATTCAGTTCAATATTAACATTCAAAATTGTTATCACCAGATGGTAAGGGAAACCAAAGAAACCCTCACCTACGCAATGTTTGAAAATAATAATAAAAGGGTACTATTTATCTAACAACAAAGAAATGAGTCATGGGAAAACATTAAAGAAGTGGAGTAGAATTATCGGTATAGACGCTTATATGGAAGCAGCCGTTGACACGTGTTTCGGACTCTTTGGTCCTCATCAGAACGGCGTAGCCAAGTATTGGATTGAAAATTTGAAGATGAAAAAAGTACAACAAACAAAATCCTTAGATACGGAAGATAATCACACAATTGTGGTTTATTGTCTGAACTCTCCGGTATGGGAGATTTGGTCAAACTTTGCCACGGAGGCGATTAATGCTATCCGCGAGATCTAAGAACGAGTAAATAAACAATAACAATGAAATTTACTTTCATATAAACGAACTATTCCGATAATTTTGCTCTACCTATTTAATATTTTCCAGCAACTAATTTCATTGTTATTGTTTATTTACTCGTTCTTAGATCTCGCGGATAGCATTAATCGCCTCCGTGGCAAAGTTTGACCAAATCTCCCATGCCGGAGAGTTCAGACAATAAACCACAATTGTGTGATTATCTTCCGTATCTAAGGATTTTGTTTGTTGTACTTTTTTCATCTTCAAATTTTCAATCCAATACTTGGCTACGCCGTTCTGATGAGGACCAAAGAGTCCGAAACACGTGTCAACGGCTGCTTCCATATAAGCGTCTATACCGATAATTCTACTCCACTTCTTTAATGTTTTCCCATGACTCATTTCTTTGTTGTTAGATAAATAGTACCCTTTTATTATTATTTTCAAACATTGCGTAGGTGAGGGTTTCTTTGGTTTCCCTTACCATCTGGTATTAACAAATTTGAAATTTAATAATGAACTGAATAGCATATACTAAGCAGCCCTGTTTTTTTCAATTTTTTAAATCAATAAATGTCAAAGAAATTTCAATTACGAATATCATAGTGGAACGTCAAATTTTTTATTAAAATCGAGTTTTTCAAGATTCAACCAGCCTGTTATTGCTAATAATTATCAAGAGTTTAAAAATAGATCACAGGCAACAACTATTCGAATAAATAATTGAATATTGCAAGCTGAAAATATGGCAATGATCCTAAACTTAAGCTAAACTTTGTTATAACTGTAAGTACCCCTTTTTAAAAGATTTGAAATTCTAAATAAATAAAAAATTTCATTGAAAACGGCTACTTTCATATAAACGAACTATTCCGATAATTTTGCTCTACCTATTTAATATTTTCCAGCAACTAATTTCATTGTTATTGTTTATTTACTCGTTCTTAGATCTCGCGGATAGCATTAATCGCCTCCGTGGCAAAGTTTGACCAAATCTCCCATACCGGAGAGTTCAGACAATAAACCACAATTGTGTGATTATCTTCCGTATCTAAGGATTTTGTTTGTTGTACTTTTTTCATCTTCAAATTTTCAATCCAATACTTGGCTACGCCGTTCTGATGAGGACCAAAGAGTCCGAAACACGTGTCAACGGCTGCTTCCATATAAGCGTCTATACCGATAATTCTACTCCACTTCTTTAATGTTTTCCCATGACTCATTTCTTTGTTGTTAGATATAATGTACCCTTTTATTATTATTTTCAAACATTGCGTAGGTGAGGGTTTCTTTGGTTTCCCTTACCATCTGGTGATAACAATTTTGAATGTTAATATTGAACTGAATAGCATATACTAAGCAGCCCTGTTTTTTTCAATTTTTTAAATCAATAAATGTCAAAGAAATTTCAATTACGAATATCATAGTGGAACGTCAAATTTTTTATTAAAATCGAGTTTTTCAAGATTCAACCAGCCTGTTATTGCTAATAATTATCAAGAGTTTATATATATATATATATATATATATATATATATATATATATATATATATATATATATATATATATATATATATATATATATTTATATATATAGGGCTATTTAAATTCGAGTCTATATGCATAAGTATTTCAGTAAAGTAAGAGATAGAGGGTGGCTTAAATAGGGGCAAAGTAGCGCATTTTCGAGGTTAATCATATGAATAAAAAACCCGGCTTCTTTAGTTCTGGAGTTATACAGGAAAAATCGAAAATTTCGAAATTCTTCTTTTGCCTATATCTTTTTATTTTACGAAGATTTTTTTATAATTTTGTCACTTTTCCATAGCAACTTTTTGTAGCCTTTCCAAATATCTGAATAAAATGTATATACAGGGTATCGTACACATTGGGCCACCCTCAACTTTTCATTTTCAAATACGGACCTGTATTTTTTATTGCATTTTTTCAAATGCCAAGAGTCATGTTTCATATTGGCGTTTTATTTTTATCTAAATCATAAAGTGTTTTGGAAATATTGAACTAATACGAGGCATCATGAATATGATATATTTTTTTTAATTACAGCTGAAATTTGGAAAAAATGTTGAAATTTTACTGGTAATAGTTCCATATTTCCAAAACACTCTGTAATTCAGATGAAATTACTAAGGTATTGCCTTAGTAATTACTTAAAACAAGACTCTTGGCATTGCAAAAAAATGCAATAAAAAATACAGGTCCGTATTTGAAAATTAAAATTCGAGGGAGGCCTAATTTAAACGATATCCTGTATATAATTTTTATTCAGATATTTGGATAGCCTACAAAAAATTGCAATAGCAAAGTGACAATTTGTTTTAAAAAAAATCCTAAAATAAAAAGATATAGGCAAAAGAAGAATTTCGAAATTTTCGATTTTTTCTGTATAACTCCAGAACTAAAGAAGCTAGATCAGATTTTTTTAATCAATATAATTGACCTCTGAAATATGCTACTTTGCCCTCATTCAACCATCCCTCTATTTTTTCAAACCAGTGGTAAAAGATGTGGAAATTAATTAGAAACAACATATTAGGAAAAAGCCTTTTGATTTATAAAACTTGTTTCTCTAACCACCGTCATTTGTTTTGATGATTTCTTGTTTTTCTATGGTTTTGAGGTATTTGAGCACCTTCAGTTATTCTGCAGATTGAGTGAGGGTTGACATTTGGTACGTAGAATAGATTGAGTTGATGTTAGTGACAATTCCATTGGGGTTTCAATTCTTTTCCTTAGCTGTAGCATTTGAACTTTTGATACAGAAGCTTGCCATAATATACTCTTATATAATAAAATTCAAACTACGAGATTAATTCTTGAGTATTGGAGGCCATTACATGATGTAAATCTACTTCAATTAGAGACCAAATAAAAATTCTTATTTCAAGAGGTTTACACTATATATTATTATATAGTGTCGTAGGTACGTTTCTAGCAGGGCTTCTTCAGACAGTGCGTTTGGTATCACTATGTCCCTCACGGTGCACCAGCATTTATACCTCCAAACGTATTTCACTCAACTTGAATTTTTTACACATTTATTACAATTTATTACACCTATTCCCGAATTTATTACAGTTGCAAAAAATCAAGTTATGAGGTTGTGATGCAGGATTAGTCTAAAGCTGCACCACACTTATACCGTATTAATTAATATTGATTCAGCACTTTGCAGTAATCATATTTTCGATATTTCTTTAATTTTTTGTCTCGTGAAAATTCTTCTCGATAATTACACTACCCCACTTACCTGCAGCTTATTAGTCATTACTTCTTTAACCCTGATGAACATTTATAGTATCTATAAAACCAATGGGCTATTGTATTATATGAATATTCTCACATTTATGTGTTATTGTCATATTTTTTCTATGCGCTACCTATTTTTGGGAATTGTGGCCTTGTAATGAGGTCGAGAATGGTTGTAATTAATTACAGCAAAGTGCTGAATCAATAATAATTAATACGGTATAAGTGTGGTGCAACTTTAGAATAATTCTATCTACACCACAACCTCATAACTTGAGTTCTGCAACTGTAATAAATTCGGGAATAGGTGTAATAAATTGTAATTAATGTGTAAAAAATTCACGTTGAGTGAAATAGGTTGTGGGTTATAAATGCTGGTCCGCCGTGAGGGACATGGTCTCAGTATCCGAAGAAGCCCTAGTAGAGACGAAACGTGCTTCATCATGTAGTAAAATTGAATGTAAATCTCTTCAAAACAAATGTTTTGTTTCTAATCGAATATTAATGCTTTTTATATATTTTTTAACATTTCCTGTCATTCTTTTTTATCATAAATACTACAGTTGTAGACGAATGCATGAATTATGATGCCATATGTCATTTGTCTCAATTCATAATATACTCTGCAAATAATTTTTCTTACTTCGGGTTACTCCTTTGTTTTATTAATAATAATAATATAATTTCTTTTCTAAAGATAATTTGCTTCGCTTGGTAATAAATCAAGAATTGTCATTAATATATTAAGATTAAGGTATTTTATCTGCACATTCTTACAGCTTCCAGTCCATACACGCCATTGCAAAACGAAGTATTCGCTTCTCCAAATATGCATAATCCATATATGGCCATGGGAATGCCGACACAGCCATGCTTTCAACCAGTGTCTCCTACCAATGTTTATGTTACAGCTCCTCCAACACCATTCATACAACCTGCAGGTAAGCATTATAAGTATTACGGTAAAGTTAAAGTAGGGGAACAGGACCCATTCTGACCGCCGCCATTTTTATGTAACCTGAAGTATAATATACGCTTAATGATATTTTGAATAGTTAGGCCAAGCTACAGAGATTTTTTCATGTAAAAAGTGTTAGAAGAAAACCAACTCCGCCATTGTTTGTAAAATAGTTCCAGATGATATAGTGATATGTTTTTCACTCGACTTTATTATTTATATCTTTGTTATTAACAATGTTATGGAAAAAATCGCGTTTTTTTTAGGTTTTTGCTTATAAAATTGAAACTATCAGAATAATCGTGATGGTGTCCATAGACTTATTGTAGAAAATGAAAAGACGAAAAAAATGAGAGGTCGGATGACTCGATCAGACCCTTAGTCTAAGGGAAAATTGGAAAAAAACGGCCAAAATTAAGTTTTTTCAAAAGTTCATAACTCGGTTATTTTTGAGTTGTAGCGTAGATCCTCCCGTTAGTATTATTTATCAATATAAACTTTATTTGTGCGAAGAGCAGGAACTGTCCGATGCATAGTTTTTGATCTGTGGCCATTTGAATATTTTACTATGCAATTTTCCAGTAGACCTGAATGCGACAGGTATGGTCTGATTTCAATTTACAAAAAAGATTTTGAAAGTAGAATTCTCATAGTTCAAAACGTTCATCTTGGTTTTACATGAAAACGCTGAGAAATATGTTAAAAATAAAGCTGAACATGACGAAAAACGGCCGAGAAATAACCGTCATGTTCAAAATGCCAACGCTTTATAATGTCGTGCTTATCCTTGCCTGCTGCTCTACCCCCACTCTTCAACTATTCTCACGAGCTCGGCCGTTTTTCGTCATGTTCAGCTTTATTTTCAACATATTTTCCAGCATTTTCATGTAAAACCAAGATGAACGTTTTCGACTAGGAGAATTCTACTTTCAAAATCTTTTTTGTAAATTGAAATCGGACTATACCTGTCGCATTCAGGTCTGCTGGAAAATTGCATAGTAAAATATTCAAATGGCCACAGATCAAAAACTATGCATCGGACAGTTCCTGCTCTTCGCACAAATAAAGTTTATATTGATAAATAATACTAACCGGAGGATCTACGCTACAACTCAAAAAATAACCGAGTTATGAACTTTTGAAAAAACTGCGTTTTGGCCGGTTTTTTCCAATTTTCCCTTAGACTGAGGGTCTAAGCGAATCGTCCGACCTCTCATTTATTTTCGTCTTTTCATTTTCTACAATAAGTCTATTGACACCATCACGATTACTCTGATAGTTTCAATTTTATAAGCAAAAAACTAAAAATTTTGCTTAAAATTGTTAATAACAAAGATATAAATAATAAAGTCGAGTGAAAAACATATCACTAAATCATGTGGAACTATTTGACAAACAATGGCGGAGCTGGTTTTCTTCTAACACTTTTTGCACAAAATGCTCACTCTAAATCTCTGTAGCTTGGCCTAAGTTTGAAACGCCTCAAAACGTTAGGTGTTACCTGTTTTTGTCATTCTTGTTTAAAGGCCTTCGACACGTTAAGAAATGGATAAAGAACTACACAGTTACAGGAATAATCAATGGACGTTCTATACAATACTTCCTAAACGTTAAAAATACTTAAAATGATAGTTTTCATAGTGGCATTCAAAATGATGCTGACAATACATTGTCACAGGTACAGACAAATCTTTCTAAACATAATGCTTCTACGAGTTTAACAAAGAGCCATTGCATTGTACATAATTTAAATATATTTTTCAAAGTACACAGCACAGATGCGTTCTCTCTTCAATCCGCAGCTATATTCCTATTTGTATCGCTCACACTCACAAAGGAACGTTTCCCTCTCAGACGAATATGAATGAAATTTTTTTCTGGCTTTTTGAGTCTTTTTTTACCCTCTTGGTATTATTAGGGTAGTACACAGAAATTTTGTTCAATGATTCACTACATATGTCAGTCATGTATATTTAATAGCATTTTTTTGCAGCATCTACGGAAACTCGAACAACAACTACTGTAAACATCAATTCTCCAGGGGTGGAAAAGAAGAGATGCTCCTGCTGTTGTGTTATAATAAGTATTATAGTGTTAATTATTATTATTTCTTCGTTAAGTTCATTAACCTAAATGCTAACCATTTTTCCCATAATTTTATAATTCAAAGTATTATAATGTTAATTATCATTGTTAAGTTCTATAAGCTAAACCATTTTACTTATATTTTATTTCTACTGTCTTTTAAATCAAAATATGTAGTTTTGACTTTGTTTGCTTAGAGGACCTTATTAAGGAAAGCAAATATTTTCGTTGTTTTAATGAAATAAAATAGTTATACTAAACACAGATACTTTCTTGAAACGTAGGTATTCATTTAAATAATTATTCTACATATATTCAGAGCTACTTTGCTATTAATTTTTTCAACAGATGGAAATAACTTTAAGCTGATAATAGTGATTTTCTTTATACATCACTATAAATATAATCTACCATTGATTTTACTGAACACTACACCTATTGTTTTGATGTATGTTTCAATGCTGGAAGTTGTTATGCTAGCTAGATTAACTACAAATAAATAACTGATAGGGAAAGTCATTTCTCTACTTCAGAAATGTTCTTGTTGCATTAAAGAATAAATCATATAACTTGATCAAAGCCATTTTGAACAATATATAACATTTTTAATTTCATTTCCTGAAGTTAAAAGTGAAATAATAGTATATTATTTCATAAGGAGGAGAAGTGTCACTTTTCATGGCGAGCTTGAGCTTACCTACCTCACTGCGTTCGGTGGGTAATTGAAAGCGAGCCATGAAAAGTCACTTCTACTTCGAATGAAATATGTTATTTTTTCTTCAAACGTCATATAAGTGATAACTTTTGTGACGTTCCTCAATGACATTAAGTGTCATTTATATGACTAGGAGTATAAGTACTTATACTCCTAAGCGTATAAACACATTATAGTACTATGAATTTATTCACAACGGTATTTATTATTTATTTGTAATATTTATAGTAAAAGTACAATTATGAAGATTTGCATCATTTAAGAATCCTCCACTTCTTGCAATATCAGTACTATTCATAACAACTTTTCCAGAGTGAACGGCATTTACAAATCCATTACTTGTATCGGGTTCATTAAATGAAGATTGTTCGAGATTTTCCGCGGAGCTAGGTTGAAGAATTCTCTTAGCAATTTTGGTTTTACTTTGCACAGAGTCTTCGATGTACCCTTCGGCAACTGCATCAGATTTCCAACCCCCATGCCCTTTCAGCGTAGTGATATCCGCCCCACTATCAACAAGCATTGTTGCGGAAGTTCTTCTTAAGCAATGCCCTGTATATTCTTTCCAATTTGGAATCTTCAGATACAATGCCACGTCTTTGGCTACACTACCAATTTTATGGATACCCATAACAGCTTTATAACATTTCCCATTTCGATATTTCAAAAAAAAACGTCGTTCCCTAAAATCGGCAAGGCGCAAATTAACGTACTTTCTATATTTGCTCAGATATTCATCACCCAGGACGTTGAAGGTTCTACTCTTATTAGTTTTAGTGTTGGGAATGTTTATTAGCAGCAAAGAACCCATATCTTCAAGATCATCAACTGTCATATTCACTAGTTCATCGCAACGACATGCTCCAGATATTCCAAATATCAAAACTACCTAAAAAATTAAGTGTTGGTTAGCACAATGTGAAACAAACAAAATGTAATTTTATTACCTTCATCGCCAAATACTTTTCATCTGGGGCTTCAGACAAAAATTTGCTGAACTGTTCCCTTGACAAGACTCTCGATTTCTTTGGCTTATAACCTTCTCCTTGCTTTTTTAAAAATGCATGCAAATTGTTGTATTTTTCAATGTTCACATTATGCTTCAAATTCAACACAGACCTTATCATTGAATAATGAGCCCACAAACTAGAACTCTTCATTTTCAGTGCCATTTCGGTAAAATATGCCAACAAAACGTTCTCAGAGTATTGCACTACTTTTTTTCCATTGCACCATTTGTTGAACTTAACAAACGCAGCTTCATATACTGCAGCAGATTTCGTCGGCAGCAAGTTTTGTATAGCTATTCTAGCTGCCCCATACCACCTCGGGAGGATCATTACACATTTCTAAACTCATTTTCTTCACCGAATTTGAAATATTTGTTTTAATGGATGTCAAACAAGTACGTATCCATGACAACGATACGAAAAAGGCAATATACAGTGAAATAAGTTAAAGATTCAATCTTGTTACCTTTATTAAAAAATTCGTTTCCTTTTATTGTTTTATTTCGAATGAAATTATGCACGTTTGAAGAAAAAATAGTATATGATATTCGGAGAATAAGATACTTTATGTGCTTCGCACATTACTTTCCACGCTCAGCACATAAAGTATCACTTATTCTCCTAATATCATAATATACTATTATTTTCAAACGTTTTGAAATTCATAAAAATCTGAATATCCATTTTTGGATTGATTCACATTTACGCACATAATTCTATCCACTTACGATCGTTATGAATTATGGAACATTTGCCTAGTTACGGTTGCCACGCAAAATTGATTCTGACAGATATAAAGTAAAATAATTGATATTTATAATTCGCAACCTGGTGAGAAGTGGTTGAAAGTGAAAATGACGTTTGAATTGGAGAATTTTTTGTTCATGGTTACCAATTCATCTTTTGCATAGTAACACTTTTCCTGCCGCCGGCCGGAAAAGTGTTGCATAGCAACACTTCTCTCCTCCTTGGCGGAGAAATAGAACTTTTCGATGATCCTGTCAATCGAGAAATGACGTTATTATTGTTCGTTTGAAAATAAAAGTACATTGTTTTACAAAAAGTTGTAGAAAGCGACTAAAATATCGCTTTTCGGACGGCTCCGTGGCGGAGAGGTATAGGTAACGCTATGCCGTCTTCGTTGGCGGAGTCGGTGGGTTCGATTCCCACCGTGTCCTTGGGTGTTTGTGATTGTCCCATTACAATTTGACGAAGATTTTACGAGTGTCTGGGTGTATGTACTAAGTTTGCGAGCCCATGAGGGTAGATGATGGAACACAGGCGAACAGTCGCCTGTGTCCCATCATCCCCTTTAAAAAAAAAAAAAAAAAAAAACCCACATGCAATTTGAATTTTTTGAGATATCGGCTGTGCGTTGAAAATATTTCCGCCTTGTAAACAATACTTCTTTGGGACAACATTTTAATATTATATGATATTTCAGCTAGATTTCTAATAAATCTCTGTTCTCCCTTTAATCAGTATTCAATGTAAAATTTTGAAAAACCGTGCCATCACAAAATTATCAATTTATCTCTTTCAACAAAAAAAATTTTGAATGAAAGCCACTACAACATTTTTTTCAACTATTCGTGATTATGGAAACACCTTTCTTTATATTGCGTTGACATGAATACCTCCTCCAACTGATGGTAGTTTTATTATAATCATTCAAATAGTTTTTATTCTTAAAAAAAAATTTATTATAATACAATACTTAATTTCCTTTCCTAAAAATACTTGACATGTAACGTATCAATAACCTCCTAATAACAGGAGAATATATAAATGTTTGTATATCAAAACGTAAAATGAATAATTTTAACATTGTAACTGGGAGAAAATAAATATCACCTGTTATCGAATGGGCCAAACAGAATAATAAATTTTTTTTTCATTGAAACCGGCAAGCTTGTATATGCAATACTATCCTATAGAGAAATTATCTAATTCTTTGGTCCATCCAATAGCACATTCAAATAAAATAAATATATAACAGTAAGAAGGGCAACATTAGAGGTAATAAATTATAATTCTTTTTTAAGTAGAAAATTGTATATTAGTCTTCGAATCGTCCCAGAACCATGTTCCGGAGAAGTGGTCCCACTTCTTTGGGATCTTGAAGGACTTCTAGAAGCATTTTTTCAATGTTGCGCATTATTGAAACCTTTTGATGATCTTTTAACGGATACTCTATGGCAGTTGGACCCGCCTAGAAAAATTGTGAAGTTTTTCAATATTATTCCACTTCAAAATCACAGAAGCATATGCAAAATAATGAACAATGCTAAAACATTTTTCACCTCCTCCTATTACCAATTAAAGTTCCTCACCAATATAAAACTCATCAAAACTCATCCTGCACATAATATCACTTACATTAAATATTGCATTCTGAATTTTATTTCACTTTCACAATTAAAATCATGTGTAGAAAATTATTTTCACTAAAGTTTGCAATTTATTTTGGATATCGTAAAAAAATCAGATTTTTTTAAATGTTACAAAAAAGCAATAGAAATGGGATGGACTGCTTATATATATATTTTAAATAATTGATGAACATGCTTTTGTAATGAATTAATAAGAAGTGAAAAGAGAATTTAAAGTTATAAAATAGATTAAATTTGATCAAAATATAAATCGAAATCTCATTATCTATTTTGATGGAAATACATAAGATTATACCAAAATTAACAAAACTGATCTTTGTTGGAAAAATGCATCATCCTAAAATGATTCCTAGTACATTATATTTATCAGTTCAAAGAGATTAAAAAAATCTTCACAGGGCAAGAACATAATAATACAATGAATAAAAAATTAACGGTATAAAAGATATCAACTATTTGTCAAAGATTTAGATCACTTCAATCATGAATTACAACTTTCATATTATATATAATATAAGTACTAGAAAAAACTTTAGTAAAACGTCAATTTTTATTCCAGAAATTTTCTATATCATAACAATTTGGTTAACACATTGCGTGCCACCGTTGTAATCACGAAAACAGTCCCAGTGGCCAAACCACATTTTAGTAATATTTATATGTATAAGCTAAAATAAATGTTTTTCTGAAAGTTTTGTGTTTTTTTTTGTAGTTTTGAGTTATTTTTTTGTAGTATTTCAGTGTCTCTCATATATGAGCAACGTTGCCCTGTAGAAAAAATGCGCGATGTTTAAGCTGCTGGGATATCTCTCAAACACATGTTTTCCAGTGGTTTCTCTTGCAGGTTTGACGATTGAAAAATGAACGGTTTGTGTTGCGTCGCAATAGAGATCGAATTTATCTGCTATATTTTTGTTTGTGTATTTTCTATTATCCTTTCATAAAATTTCTTTCGGAGTATCAGACCCTACAGACAATTTCGTTCTCTTGTTTATTTTATAGTTTTATGTTTATCCGCAGTATATTCCATTGTATCGCCATATTTATTACGGATCATTAGAACCTACAGTCTAATACCTCCGTCACAAGAAAAAATTCGTCGCAGGTGTTCCTCGTGCTATGCGAAAATTCAGAAGGAATCAGGACGTACACTTGCAAAATCGAAAGCCAAATTGACTCACAATTATTGTGACAAGTGGCCTGGACAGCCGCAAATGCGTGCTTTATGTTTTAACGAAAAACATTAAGTTTTCCGGTATTTAATTTTCGTAGTTAAAAAAAATTTTTTCTTCGTTTTGTTAAGTTCTGAACACAAGAGTTTTCAAAATGAGTTTTGTGTGGATATTTTTTGTTAAGTTCAAAAAATAATCTTTTTCAGAATGAATTTTGTGTTGATATTTCGTAAAATAAATATTTTTTCAATTCTTTTTGTGTCAAATATAACTTTCCGATTTTGCTCAAACCAAGACGCATATTACTTTGCCGAGAGGCCACGTTCATGATTTCCCATAAGAAATACACGATAGCGGGTGTTATATTTGATATACATGGCCTAACAGTGAGAGATGTTGAGAGATGTGTGTCTCTCAAAAATGAGCGACGTGGCCCTCTGCGACATTTGGGTGTCTCTCATATATGAGCGACGTGGCACGCAATGTGTTAACATAAATTTTACTCACTTTATACCAGAAGTTTATGGTAATAGTTGGCCCCATCCTCATAAGAGACTCAATGTGATGCCACCAGTAGATTGGTATATATAGAACGTCACCAGGACCTATCACAGCTTCTACACCTTTGGCATCTTTGAACTTTGGAAACCTTGTATGATCGGGTCTTTCCAAGTCTACCTAAAGAAGAACAATTTATTTGTTTTGTAGAGAATTTTAACATGATAATAATAATAAATTCTATTTGATATTACTAACAGAAAAAAGTATCACAATGACAAAATCATTAATAAACAAAAATTATTCTTCAATTCATCGGTACAATAGAATATAGAATAGAAATTTATTCACTATCAATTAGCACGGGCGTATTTCCTCATGTCCTCAAAAAAGCCATTGTTATTCCTATTTTTAAAAAGGGCGATGTGCCCGACTTTGCCAATTATAGACCTATCTCCATTCTCAGTATTTTTTCTAAAGTATTCGAGCGTATCGTTTTTGATAGAATGATGAACTATTTGGATAAATTTCAAATACTCAATACTGCACAGCATGGATTTAGACCTGGTCGCTCAACATAAACGGGAGCTCTGTATTTTGTTGATTTTGTCTAAGAGTGCCTCGACAATGGTTTGTACGTTGCGGGATTATTTTTTGACCTTTCTCGAGCTTTTGATAGTCTCGCTTTTAATTTCATAATTGACAAATGCTATAATATGGGTTTCAGGGGTGTGATTTCAAATTGGCTATTTAGTTACCTTGACGGCAGGACTATGTCTGTTAAAGTTAATAACTCTTTTCCGCTGAACATAATATAAATATGGGAGCCCCTCAGGATTCCGTTCTGGGGCCACTTCTATTTTTATTGTTTATTAATGATCTACCCTTAAATTTGAAAAAGTTGCTGGTTGATCAGTCGAAGGATATTATTTTTTTATTAAGTAAACATAGAATAACCTTGTTTGCTGATGACACCTCCATAGCCGTTACTGGGCGGACTTTTGAGGAGTTACAAAGATTCTGTGGGTTATTGGTGAGATGCTTTATTGAGTGGGCAATTCAAATGCAATGATGATGAAATGAGTTCAATATTACTAAACTTTCTAGCTTTCATGGCTATAATACCAGAAATAAGGAAACTCTTTATGTACCTAAGCATAAAACTCATAAGTATTCAAATTCAAATTGTTTATTTCCATAGACATAAAAATACATGTATTGGAATTGTCAATAATAGTAAAAGTAATTTAAAAGTAAAAGTAAAAAAAAACACAAGTATACTAACATATAAACATAAAAAACAGAAACTACATACTATACAAAGTATGAAATGTCTCCCATGTATCAGAGTATTAGAGTTTTAAACCATTTGCCTCATTATATTCAGTCGCTTGATATTAGAAGGTTTAAGAAAGTAGTTAAGGCCTTATTGTTAAGAAAATGTTATTACACTGTAAGCGACTATTTCTGTGATATTCTTGAAAGAAGCTGAAGTGTAATTTTTGTGACCTGTCCTATACATATGTACCTATGTCTTAAAGGATTAATAAAATATTATTATTATTATTATTATATCAATGACTTACTGTAAGTCAACACAATCAAAACTCAACTTAATCCGAATAATAGAGTGTAAAATCTTATGAATATTACAAACAAGCATATTTAAATACACATAAAAATCAAAAGCATATTTAATTTGATTTTCATTCAATTCATGAGGCGAAATACTTAACAACAAGTAGGTAACAACAAATATAAAATTTTCGTCTGAAAAATTTGAGATCGCAAATGGAAGAAATCGATGGGAAGATGGAGAAACGTGAAGAGGACTGTATAAAATGCAAAGAAAAGATTGAGGAAAAGGAAGCCTACTACTCTTGTGATTCTTGTCTAGGAAATATACATACAGAATGTGCAAAGTTATCAACTTCCGAAGAAAGATGTATGCCCCTTAAAAGGCGTTTGTTATTATACATTTGCAATGATTGTAGAGCACTAATAGCTAGATTGCCGTACATTATTAAAACACTTGAAGAAATTAAGGGCGATATTGTCCAAATTAAAAATAGACAAACAAATGAGAATACTCCCTGGGAAGGCCTGAAGTGTAGATCTTATGCTGATATTTTAGTACCTAAACCACCCCCAAATACTGAACAAACCATTGTTATAAAAACGAAAAACAGGAAGGACGCTAAAAATACTAGAAAAATTATAGAAGAAAAGCTTCATCCATCAGAACTCAATATAGGAATAAAGAAGGTAAGAAGTTCGAAAAATGGTGACATTATAATTAAGTGTCCGACCAAAGATGAGGGAGAAAAATTTAAAGCTGCTGCAATTAGCAAGCTATCGGATAGATGCTCAGTGGAAACTATTACAAAAAAGCCAACAAGATTAAAGCTTGCCAGAGTGGATAAAGAACAAAACCAAGACCCTAAAGAAATTGAAAGAAACCTGAGACAACAAAACAAATTTATATCTACAGAGGATAAGTTAACAGTCACTTACGTAAAGCACATGAAAAACAAGGATAATCTGACAATTTATATTGAGTGCTCGTCTGGACTATTCCACAAAGCAATAGACCAAAAGAAGATGTACCTGGGCTGGCAGCGATATCCAGTATATGAAGATCTGAGTATACAAAGGTGTTTCACTTGTCAGGGATTTTTCCACAAGAATACCAGTTGTGAAGATTCTGCGGTTTGTGTACTTTGCAGTGAGGAGCATGATGTGAGGGAATGTAAAACAAATACAAGGAAGTGTAAAAACTGTCAGATTGCAAACGGGAATTTCTCCACCAAATACGATATCAATCATGCGGCAAATGACATTAGCTGTCCAACATATCAATACCACATCAGTTGTTTAAGAAATAAAATTGATTATGGATCGTAATGGTCCAATTAGACCAAGAAATAATTTTGAATGACCTTGAAAACACTGTGGATGGATATGTTGGACGGTTGATCGAGTTGGAAGCGCTACAAAATAGTATTGATGAAAGAAATAAAGTTCTTAATATTATTCAATTAAATATTAGAAGTGCAAATGAAAATTTTGATAAGTTACTACTGCTTATTGAGCAGGGTAAACTTGCATACTGTGATGTTTTTGTATTAACTGAATGTTTTCAAATGTCAACACCCGATCTCTTTAGCATTGAGGGGTATAATACTTATTACAATAATGGAGATTATAACAAAAATGATGGAATTCTCATACTAATTAGATCTACTTTAAATCCGGATTTTACGTGTCAGAAATTAGAAACGTCAAAAATGACGATAAGTAGAATTACCTTTGAACATAATGAGCAGACATACGGAATTTCAGCACTCTACAAATCTCCCCAAGTAAATAACAATTTTCTATTCAAAGACCTTTATGACTACTTTTTGATTAATACAAAAAATGATATTGAAATTTTCACAGGAGACATTAATATAAACCTCAAAGCAATTAATGATGTTGAGGTAAATGAATACTTATGTATACTAGCAAAATATGGCTTTATCCCTTATATACAATCAACCACAAGGTATGATACAAATTCTTGCCTTGATCACTTTTTTATAAGAAGCAAAATACAATACCTAGACATTGAATCATTTGTCTTGAATACCTATATAACAGATCACTATCCAACAATGATAAATATAAAAAATAGCTTAGCCGATAATAAAATCACTAGTAATCAAACGAGGGAAATAACAAGAGAAACAATTAACTATAATCAACTGAAACAAAACCTAACATCCTGCAATTGGACGGAGATATTACAGTCTGAGGATCCAGATATAGCTGCTGATATATTCGTAGCGAAGCTACTCGAAAACATTGAAAAATCGAAAACAGTTAAAACCATAAGGGCCATGCCACATAAATGTAAGAAATGGATAACAAACGGGCTAATTGCTTCTATAAAGCATAGAGATAAATTAAAGAAAAAATTATTAAAAAAATATGATCCTGACTTGGAACTGCATTATAAAAATTTTAGAAATAAGTTAAACAAATTAATTAAAAAAGCTAAGTATGATTATTACAAAAAAGAGATAATAAAAAACAACAGTAACATTAAAAAAATTTACCAAATAGTAAATAATGTAACGGGAAACATTAAAAAAACAGCAAAAACTTTAAAAATAATAAATGACAATAATGAAGAATTTGACGATAATTATAACATGGCGAACTACTGTAACAGATATTACATTGATGTAGGCGTGGAACTAGATAAGCACATAAAAATTCCAAAGCAACCTTATCAATTAACTTTAAATAATAGCTCAAATGTTTCTATGTTTTTAAGACCTGTAACATACCTAGAACTCATCAATTATATTTCATCATTGAAGTCAAATAGTGCCCCGGGTTTGGATGGAATATCCAGTAAGTTAATAAAGATTATTCACCCACAAATAATTCCACCCCTAAGACATATCATAAATTTAATCTTTAAGACAGGTATTGTACCTCATCACTTGAAAATTTCTGTTATAACTCCAGTTCATAAATCCGGGCCTGTTGATAGAATTCAAAACTACCGACCAATTAGCCTTATCAATGACTTGGCGAAAATATTTGAAAAAGCCCTTAAAGACAGACTCATTAACTTTTACAGGGGGAACGATTTTCTCTCGGGTAACCAATACGGTTTCACAGAAGGAATCAGTACCGCTGATGCCATACAGCATCTTACATCAGAAATCATAAAAAATATGGATGACAGCATGAAAACAATAGTGGTATTTATGGACCTCGCTAGGGCGTTCGATACTGTGCCACATAATCAACTTTTAAATGTTCTTGAACATTCTGGGGTTAGAGGAAATGCGCTGAACGTTTTCAGGAGCTATCTCTCAAGTCGACATCAGCATACCAAGATAAACAACACTGTTAGTTCCCCAGAAGTAATAAAAACAGGTGTTCCCCAAGGGACCATATTGGGTCCAGTTTTGTTTATAACATACATAAACTCACTTCTGAGTCTGAATCTTGAGGGCGTGGCTGTCTCATATGCGGACGACACGGCCTTAATATTCAAGGGTAAAACTTGGCATGAAACCAAAGAAAAAGTTAATATAGGGTTCAATCTTGTTAAAAATTGGTTAGAAAGTTTCAAACTTTCTTTGAACCTACAAAAAACTAATTACATTGCCTTTTCCCCAGTAAATAAGACCAGACCGGACTTCGACAGAATTTGTATAAATGAAAATGATTTTATTAATTCTTGTGAAAAAACAAAATACCTGGGAATAGTAATCGATCAACACCTAAAATGGACATATCACATCAACTTTGTAGTAACCAAAATCAGAAAGCTTGTATATAAATTTTACATTTTAAGAGAAATACTCAATGACAGACTTACACTATTAATCTATAAAGCTCTAGTCGAATCTTTATTACGGTACGGTATTACAGCATGGGGAAGTGCCTATAAGACTAACTTGAAATCATTACAAACTGTCCAAAATTATGTATTGAAAGTTATTTTCAAAAAAGATAAATTATACCCCACTAAGCAATTATACAACAAAAAACTCTTTGATATACGGCAACTTTACATTTTGTCTGCCTGCAGTTTTATGCACAGAAAGGGTAGATCGGGGATTCTCATTGATCACTTGCAAAATACACGTAGTAAGGCCAATAAAAACGTAACTGTACCAAAGTATCAAAAAATTTTAAGCCGCAGATCTCTTCATAGCTTTGCAGCAAGGTTTTATAACGTATTACCCCTCACAATAAAGAACATATCTAATGTAAAAAAATTTAGTATAAGTTGCAAACAGTTTATTTTTGATAACCCAGGGCATTTTGAGGGCATGTTTTAGCTCCTTTTTAGTGGTAAGTGAGCGGTAGCTCACTGTTTATGTTTTTGTTTGTTTTTTGTGCTGGGATGAAGAAACATAAAAACAGCATTTAATCTTCTTACAATGTAATACTGTATTAGACACATACAGGCATACATGTTATGCCTAGGTGTCAGAAAGAAAATGTTTGTTAGATGTTAGAAATAGTTATCGTATTGTAAATTATGTAAACATTGTTACAATGTGTATTTTTTGAAATAAATTATTATTATAAATACACAGAGAAATCATTGGAGATTCGTCCAATTCAGCTGTAACAGGAACTCAAAAGTCATTTGACAAAAATTCTTCAACGCTATAGAAACAACCCTCCAATGAAATTTTCTTTAACGTTCTCTTGAACTTTGCATTGTTCAGATTCTTGTAGTTGGAAGATAGCTTATTATATAATTCAATGGCGATATAATCAAAATAATTTTGTGTTTTTTCCAAGCGTTCAGGAAGGATATAGTTCTCACTATTCTTTGTATGATGTTCATGGAAAGATATGTGTTGGAGAAATTTTTCGTTGTGTTCATGAAAATTGGTGAGACACTGCAGAATGTAACAACACAGCAAGGTAAAACTTCCCTAGCGCTAGAGTCCTGAAAAGTTCTTTACAGCTTGTTAACTAGGACACTCCAAACAACGCTTGTACCTCCTCCTTCTGGAATATCCTAACAACCACGTGCGCGGCTCTCCAAAGTATGTAGATATCCTGACACTAACCGCTCACCTTGATTTACTCAAACATTGGAGGAAGGTTGTCGACATTTCTATATTGCAGGTGTTCTGCAGAAATCGCTCCCATTATTCCAATAGGAGCATAATTCACTTGTCACAAAAAGTATGATGAGAATACACACCAATCTTCCGTGCACATTTCTACAACCAGAACATCATTATATCAAAAAGCTCTCAGAAGTGTTTCCGGTTCCCTACAACTGCCATTGGTTCAAATCCAGCATAAACTGCCAACTATTGAGACAATCTGGGGGCGCTTTGAAACAAAAATATCACTTCGGCAATGAAGCTATTTACTCTTCAACTACATATTAATTAAATAATATAACAGTGAATGTAATAGTGATTCCATATGAAGACCTATAATAACTATGGTTCAACTTCCCTGGTGTTATGACTATTCTCTAGAAATTGTTATTTGAATACAGAAGCCCAAAAAAATATAACGAATGATCTCAGCTTTTGAGCATCATTCAAAGAGACTATAAAAAGCATATTTCTGGGAGATAATAGTAAATGCTATATCAGTTCTATAGTATTACGATCTATCTTGTTCTACTCAATTGTACAATAATTTAGTTTATATTTAGCCATTTCTGTACACAATATAGAACATATTAAAGAATTTAACTTATTGTATAAATGGTTACGAAATAGGGAATTACTCAGTCTTCTCCTAAGGAAAGGCAAAAGGAAATGCTGAAAAAATTATTTGCCTTACTATTTATTGACATTACATTTTTTAAATATTCATCTCTTTCTGTATTCAGATTACTTGTAGAAAAGTTTTTCACAAAATGATCAATGCAGTTATTGATTCATCTAAGCACACAAGAAACATCCTGGTTCATTTTCATTATCGATTTACTCACCATACTTTGCCTATCATGAGGGTGATGAACGGGATATGGATACATGCACTGGAATTGGTCTGGAGAAAATAAGATGCACCTTTTATATCCTTGCACTTGAGCAAAGAAATTTTCCTGTTCATCATAATGACAAGGTGTTACATTGCCTTCCATAGAAACATACAAAAGATTAGAAGTCAACTTGCCCCAATTGTGAGCTTTTTGTTTTGAATTAATCCATTTCCAATTAAACCCTATGAAATCCTGAACGATATTAGGACCAACTGCTGAAGTAAGTGATTGTTGCATGTAAAGTCTGAAAGGAAAAGGCATATTTCCCACATAAAACTAAAATCTCACTTATTCTCACCTTTCCTCTCCTCTTTTCCATTCTCCAAGTCTCTTCATAAAATCTTCAATCTTCATTTCCACCTTCCTCATTGGAGGGGAAAATTCGACACCTCTAGGGTTATTGCAAGAATGAATTTTCTTATCATCGAAATATTTGAATTTATGGTTCCGTGAGAAATATACTGTATTTACATCTGTACCCATATTTCTCTCTATATATTCTAAACTCCATCTGTCGATGGCAGGCTTTACCAAGTTTGTGCCTAATATAACCACAGGCTTCTAAATAGAATATGTTTATTACTTTTTGAAACATTGACATTAAGTAAAAAAAAAGAGTTGAAGTTGATCATATTCATAGAGGAGTATGTCAAATACAGCATTTATAAATAATAATTACCAATAATTTATGTACTTTGGTATAGTCAAAAAAAAATTCCCAGCAAAATATATAACAGCAAATTTCATGAAGCAAACAAATAATTTAAAACAACATTATCAAACAGAAACTTATGACAACTGAGTAACGTGATAACAATGGTTTAAATGTAAGAGATAATTTCAAAGGACAATGATTTATTTTAATAAAATTATGAGAAAAGCTGATGAAAATTAAGTCGAGGTTACCTTTTACGTATTCATTTAAACTTACATTAGAAGCTATAAATTCGTCCACTTTTGGATCATCGAATAGTAATCTTGGAACCTCTTCGAAATTTAGACAATATTTTCTGAGATTACTAGAATCCCATGATTTTTCACAGGATTTTTGGGCAGACACAACACTTGCCATGTTAAAACATAACCTCAGAAATTTAGGAGAAATTTAATTGTGAATACCTAATTATCAAAATTCATTCTGAAATTACCATTAAAAAATTGACTGAGTAATTATTTTAATTATTTTGTAAATCCCGAAAATTTGCCTTCGACTATTTTTTGCGTTCATTAAGATTTTTCACAAATTCTCGTCGTTCTCACACCCTCCGATAATATTTGGATAACAAATATAAACATTGGAAATCACCAATGTCACGTAGGCTCTAGATGTTGACACTTCAAGTTAAGTTCAGAAAAAGTATAGGTACCTACTTAATAATTCCGATTATCGTACAATGATATTAACAAAATGATGCTTGGCAATCGACGATTACATTATAGATTATACTTCTAGATATTAAACATGCGTTAATATTCGAATGATAATAGATATAATATATCTATTATCTGTCCAAGCTGTTAGAATATTATTCTAACAGCTTGGACAGATTTTTCAAGGGGCGTAGTTTCAATAACTATTATTTACATCATTTTTTTTTTTTTTTATTTTTTTTCAATACCAACATTACCATTTATTTTATCACATATTACATATCACTCATATTTTGCATTTCAAATTTTAAAATCGATAAAACAAATAAAAGAAACAACGAAATTGAAATAAAAAGAAAACAATATATATATATATATACATATATATCAAAAGGAAAATAATTTTTGACCAAACTCATTTATATTATTATTTTTACACTTATTGAGTCGGTCTTTTCTCAAATTGTTCAGCATTTGTTCACATGATCCTCCATAATTCATAATAGCAAAAATTAACCCAGTTATGTACCACATATAACAATTGCGATCTTTTTTCCTTGGGATTTCTATAGAAAGTAAACTCAGGACGTCATCGAATAAATCGATGTTTATTCCAAGGCTTCCTCTAATCATAGTAGCTATTTTGTCCCAGCATTCGTTTGAAGGTATACAATATTTTATTCTATGCCATAAAGTATCCACATAATGACATTTTGGGCATATATCATTATTGTCCAAGTTATGTTGTTTCAATTTGAATCTGGTGGATACCGCATCATTAATTACAAGGTATAAAGATGATCGCCAGGAAGCAGCCAGATTTTTATTGTGAATAAAGGACCACACCATTTTCCAATTGTATTCTTTATTTCTTAATTTGGATTGTATTGGCGGTAGACACTTACTTTTTTTAGATATTAGATCATATAATTTTTTTGATGTTAAATCAGTATTTCTATTCAAGTTTAAAGAGCTAATTAATTTTTGATATGTATGTACTGGCCAATATTTGTAGTCAAAGAGTGCTCAAATATATATTTGCATAAGAAGGATGAATACTTGATTTTATTTTCCCTGTATTTTGAGATCCATGAGTAAAAGTAAGTTTTAACTAATAAAACTTGTGCCTTGATATAAATATTCATTAGCCCTAATCCTCCCTCTACTACTGGTAAGTATAGTTGTTGTCTTCCGACTCTGTACAGGTTTTTGTACCACATGAATTTGCCTATGCTTGAACAGAATTTTTGATAATATTTAGCATTCAATGGCACAATATGAGCAGTATACCATATTTTTGAACTTATATAAGTATTAATGTATCTCACTTTTGTTATTAAGTCCATGTTCCGTAATTTTATCACCTATTAATGTGTTTTGCATATTGTTATATATATTTGTCCAATTCATTTCTCTTGTTTCCTCTAAGTTTTCACCATAAATAATTCCCAATATTTTAATATGCTGAACATATTCGAAGGGTTTCCTATCAAGATCATTGTAATTGGTTCTCCATTGTCCTAGTGGTAATATTTTTGATTTTTTGTAGTTAATTTTACTGTTTGTTGCCCGCTGATAAATATTGAAAATAAACATTAGATTGTCTATATCACGTGAATTTTTCAAAAATATAATGACATCATCAGCATATGAGCATATTTTAATGTTTTCTTCATATATGCTAATTCCTTCAAGAACAAAGTAGCATAGGTTAAGAAAGGGTTCAATTGCAAGACTGAAGAGGGTCATAGATATTGGACACCCCTGCCTGATACCTACATTAATTTTAATATCATTAGATAAAAATCCATTGATCAGCAACTTTGAATGAGTATTTGCGTAATTTTTTTCAAGGAAATTGGTCAGTTTCGGTGGAATCTCCATTTTTTCCAAAACTTTGAAGAGATATAGGTGTGCAACCAAAACACCACCAACGAGCGAAGGTTGTTTTTCGAAGTACATAATCAAATCATTAAGTAATATATGATTTGTGAATATTGATTTTCCTTTTTCACAAGATTGTCCCTTTCCAATTAAATATTCAGTTGTTATATTCAAGCGATTACTTAAAATTTTCATCATAATGTGATAATCACAATTAGTCAGAGTAATTGGTCTGAAGTTTTCTAATTTCTCTGGTTTTTTAGTTTTAGCAATAAGTAATATTACTCCATCAGTAAACTTTTTCGGGGGTGGTCCCTTGTTATTCAGGAGAACATTGTATAATTTTACTAGTTCACAATCTATAAGATAATCAAATTTTTTATAGAAACTATAGGGGATACCGTCAATACCACAGGCTTTTTTTCCGAGGTTATCGAGAACTTCTTTCAACTCATTTATACTGATATCTTCATTTAATTTTGTGCCGTGTTCAGGGGAAACTTTTTTTTTAATGTGAGATAATAAACATTTCATATCTTTGTCATTCAGATTTGGATGCGTTGTGAAGATCTTTTGGTATTCCATCGTTACGTATTTAATAATATCATCACTAGTGTTAAGGACAGTATTATCTTCTGTTTTCAACATTTGGAAGGAAGAATTTTTGTTCTTTCGCCTCAGATCAACAATATCATATAAGCTCTGCTCATCAGAAAAACAAATATTATTACGATCGGCAAAAATTTCATTCATTTGTTTCTCTTTGATTTCTTTTATGATTAATTTTATTTCTCGAAATTCATCAACAACAAGTTCACCGTTATTCAATTTGTCTTTCAATTCAAATAAGCAATTATTATAAAAATTTAGTAGTCTTTTATAGTCAGTAGCACGTTCAATTTCGATCTTCTTGTAGAATTTCTTTATTCGGGGTTTGAAAATTTCAAACCACCAAAAAATTAAGTTTTCATGATAAGTTTTATGTTGTTTCAAATCGTTGATGAGGATTTCACATTCTTTTGTGACATTTGAATTAGCCAATAATGACGGTCTTATTTTTTGGTAACCCCATCCATGCTTAATGAATACGTTTGAATCTGCTTTTAAAGAAACAATCACAGCATTATGATCACTGAATGCAACTGGAATTATTTTACTATTTAAAAACGATACCTTTATATTCATCGCCAAATAAACTCTATCAATTCTTGAGGCGCAATTATTTCTAACATAGGTATATTCTACTTTTTGACCATGAATCAACTCCCATGTATCTATCATTTTCAGTCGGGAGATGATACTAACCTAAGTTTTTGCAAATGGGGGTATCATTTCTGGTATCCTTCCTTTTAATCACACAATTAAAGTCACCCAACAGAAATAGAGGTTGTGCAAATTTCAAATGTGGAGTTAATTCCTGTTCAAAGAGCCTAATTCTGTCCCTATAATTCTGAGAGCCTGAAGGCTATATACATTCACAAAGTGCATGTTATCTATTGTAGCAGAAAGTATTCTGCCATCATTACTCATCAAAAATATCACTTATTTTAATAACCTTTTCTAAAAATTATTCCTGTTCCTCTATTATTATCACCTACATTAAATAAAAATTCATAACCTACTGGGCATTTGAAAATGTCAGTATTAATTTCCTGTACAAAAATGATATCAATGGAGTTGTCCCTAATATAATTAGCTATCAAGTAGTGTTTGTTATAGTCTTTAATTCCATTTACATTTATCGTGCTAATAGTTTTAGTAGAGTACCCATTCGTATGACAATTTTAAATATGAAATAACTTACAATTCCTCCTGATCTATTTCTATTATTACTGAATTAATACAGTTCCTGCTGAACTATTACTGCTGCTTTTTTTTGTTTTCCATTTACTCACTTTCTGGCCGTTCTCTCCCTATTGTAATTTTCAAGGGTGGTACTTTTCTTTCTTCCTCACTCGACGTTAAAATTGGTAGAGGTTGTCGCTTCCGTTGTTTTTCTGTTTCTCAAATCTGCTTCCTGATTTAGCTCAAAATCGTCTCCAGTTTCATCGGAATCTTCTTTTTCAGTTTCGTTATTAATACTCTCATTGAATAAATCCTCACTTGTTCCTATTATCTCTGCTGACTTTTCTTCCTGAATTTCATTATATTCATCTCGATCCTCATTGTGTATTTCCGCTTCTATTACAATCATATTGGATGCTGGTTCAGGTATCTCAAGGTTTGTACTTACATCAGTTTCTCGCAGAGATTCAGCATATGAAGGGTTCGTATACTTCGAAGCGGGTTGACTGCCAGCTGCTCTTAGAATTTGCATTCTATTTTGTAGTTTAGTGGTGCAGTCTATTCTCAGATGTCCTGGTAAATTGCATGTCATACAGTTACTTTCTTGGGTTCAGTACGTAATTAAAGACTTAATCCCATCAATAGTAACAAAAGAGGGAATTTGTTTTTTCAAAGCTAGCAAAACTGATCGAACACCACTATCTACACCGTATAAGTCTTCATCTCCTGACCATATCATTTTTTGATTTTTTTTACCATGCCAAATTTCCCAAAAAATTAGTTCAATTTCCTATTTTCTAACTCTGGTGGAAAATCGTACACTCTTACCCAGACGTCATCGCAATGCTCACTTACAAAAATCTCGTATTCAGTATTTTCATCACAGTATAATAGCCGCACTTCTTCATACTTCTGCACTGCATTTTTAACTAATAATTCAGATATAAGTTTTACATATATCTTTAGCTTTACGTGATCGATTTGTATGCATAATATTTGATCTTTATTAAAACCAAATTTTTCTTTGATCCATCGATGAATTATGATATCAGGAGGCTTTTTTCGCACATTCTTAAAATCAAGAATGATGGTATTTATTCTCTGTATACCCATAATATAAACTCGATTTATTAACAACTGTTTTGCACGTGTTACACTCGATGCAGGTTGCTAACAGACTGGACATCATTGGAAAATAATGAAAATTCTACATAGTGTTTTTTCTGATTCAATATTAATAGTAAAATATTATAATTTATAGTAAATGAGTACCTAAACCAGTTTAATATAGGCAATTTTCGAACAAACATATAAAACAAATTATTTTTGACAAAGCGGTATAACGGAAACTATTTGAATAATTTCATAAAATTGAAACTCCCGCACTAACAAAAAATACACACAGATACTGTAAACCGGACAGATCTAATAGAGTTGAATGCATTTTTTAAGGACAAAACTTCCCTCATGAATATTATTTAGGATACTACATCCTTGCTAGAGTACTTCTTAAAAGAAAAAAGTTTTTTTATCTGGATACCTGTTTTAAAACGTCTAAAATTGAAGTCAACATGTATTAATAATAACTTCGGGCACTATGTTAAAAAAATATATTACTATACAAAATGTTAGCATAATAACTACAAATTAGAGTAAAAAACAAAACAAGGTTTTTTATTTTTGATATTGATATTATAACATAATATATATTGTTATCTTCCATTTTCACTAAGAGGGCTCAGTACAAGTTTACGGAAATGGATTTCTGTTTAGGGACTGTGACAGTGCTAAATTTGATGAATGATGCGAGCTGTCTAATGGCGCACAAAGACAGATTTTATAGCATAAAAAAAGTTCTTAAATAACTAAGTCCTCAAAGCGGTAGGCTCCTGCAGTGTTGGGCTGATGTGATTCATTTAATCAGTTTATTTTAATAGCTATAGAAAAATCAGGGCTTTATACCGGGGATTTACAATTTCGAAATCAAAAATTCTATTTGCGCGTGAACTGTTTTAAGCTGTATTGGTTTTATCTGTGATTATTTCTCCGTATTCTGTCGTCGCGTTGTTCAAGGCACGAGGCATTACGTCACCTATGTTATGTTAAAGGAAATCCCCACAAGGCAGCAGTGGTATGGTAACTCCAAAGTCCAAACTCCATAAACCAGTTTATTCTTCATCAGGGTTCAGAATTAGTGGACGTCCTGGATTTTTATCATGAGTGATAATAAAAAAGTTCTACCACGCCATAACTATAGCGCTGGGTGTACCTACGCCACTTACCAGTAGTAAAAATGTTTAAAACATGGCCAGCACCCGTAATAAAAAAGTTTGAAACATGGCTTTATCATAAAATTGCTACTAAATAGTCGAACAACCAAAAGCAACTGTTTATACAGTACACAAGTACAAGTCTATTAAAATAAACAGCGCTCTTGAATTCTTTGTTATCCTACCTTGTATTTTTGTTACCTTGAGTGCAGAGTTTTTCGAATTTTCACGACCTGTCCTGTTTTACGGCATTATGTATTAGTACCTCAGTTGAATCCGAATATGGAAAATTAGAATTAATAATTATATTGAAACAATAGTTAATAAAAACAAATTACACGTTTATAACTATCGTTTTAATATGTTTATTAATTTACAGCATGTATGGAATCAATCCAAAATTAATAATTATTTCTACAAAGAACAGAATTCCCTCTATTATGGGCAACTCATTTCTTCCTATTTATATTTGCATATAAATAAAGCCTGTTGTTCTCTTTGATATTCATACTTAGTATTGTTTACTCCGTAAGCGTTGCTTCCACATTTATTGGAAGGCTGTGTTTTTATAGCGTCAAGGAATTTTTGTCAAATGACTTTTGAGTGTCCATTACAGCTGAGTTTGATATCTCCAGTGATTTCTATGGGTATTTAAATATGCTTGTTTGTACTGTTCATGAGATTTTACACTAAATTATTTGGATTAAGTTGAGTTTTGATTGTGTTGACTTCCTATGTAATTATTGATGAATATATTTCTATTTCTAAATAGTCAAAATCAAATGGCCTTTAGTTATGGGATGTAGTATTTGTTCTTTTGGGAACGAAGTTCCTATATTTGGGTTGTAGATTCCATGTAAACGCAAAAATTGTCGAAATGATTGCAATTTTTGAATATATTTGTGCATTGTATTCATATTGGAAAAAATTTTCTCTTTAAGAAATATTTTTCAATACATTAATGTGTTATATTATAATTAAAAAAGCATTTTACTCTGAAACCTCTACTTTTCTAAATGTCATGAAAGGATTTGCCAGCAAAAATATTATTTTTTATTTTTTTTCAAATAAAAATAATCTAATAACAATTTTCATAAAATAAAACGCATGTTTGTTATTTTTATCAAACATGATTTGTTTTAGTAAGGATATCTAAGATATACATCTTTTAATTAACTTAACAATTGCTTTAATCCAAACTGATGCAAAATTGAACAAGTTTTATCAAGTGCCATGCCATCTCTTATAATACTATAGAACCCTTCATTAGATAAATCGACAATAGTTGACCCACTCCTACGTTTATGACAGATGTTTAAACACCCTCCGTCAAAAATACCATCAAGTTTCTCCCAAAGAACACTAAATTCTTCCACTCTAACAGAACTAGGTTTAGTACTTAAATTTGCACTTGTAAGAGCCAAAGGTCTATGTACACCATTAGCAAGGACTCTTATGAAATTATAATCTGGTATCCTTATGCCAATTTTTCCTTGGTATATCAGTGATTTATCCAGGGACACGTTTGCACTTTCAAGGATAAGAGTTACAGGACCAGGCAGAAGGTTTGACAATAAACCTTTTGGTAAGTGATTCACAACTGCCCACTTTTTCAAATCCTTCACTTCTCCTAAACAAATAGCTAATGGTTTATTTTCATTTCTACATTTTACAGAGTAAAGTTTGCTTATAGCTGTAACATTTGTAGCATCACATGCTATGCCATAAATGGTATCTGTTGGTAAAGCAATAATACCGCCAGCTTTCAATAATGTTACAGCATAACTTTCTGTCCCTGCATCACAAACTTTCATGACGTCTGGAAGGGTAGATACTTTGACTTGTGGCAATATTTTGGTTTTCATGATACTCAAGTATCTTTTGATCATCACTTAGTAATTTCAAGAAATTCTCAATAGTTATGTCGATTGAAAATCGATAGCAGCACATTCCTACATTATATTTATTTCTTGGATCTACATTATGTTCAATTTATTTTTGAAGAGGATTGCTGTATAAAAAGAGTAGATACGTTCATTTTTATGAGCCAAACAAACTTTTATAATTAATTATATGTTTATGACTTAGATAAAGGTTATAAGTTACTAACATGAATGACATTGACATTGACAACATTGGTTGAAGTTTGCAAATTCAAAGCAAGATTGCAGCAAATAAAATTGATTTCACCGCCAAATCTATGGTTCTAGTTCCAAAAAATGGCTATTATCACTGACAAAAAATACTTAAGTTATAATAAATTAGTACATTGGAAATTAACAATTGAAAAAATATTTTTTTGACCTCTGCTTTATATCTATAATATAACCTGAGAATCATAAGAAAGAAACCATTGTAAATTCGGAAATTCTTAGAGCAGACGATGAACTGCAATGCAACTGATCTATTTGCACGGAACATCAGAGAGGTGCACTGAGACTTGGGAAGGAATTTTGTCACCAAGGCACAAGCAACCAGGTTCGAAACCAAAACTTACCTCATTGATCCTTATTGATTATTTTAAAACCAAATTATTGAGCCAAACAATAAACTGCATCTTTTAGGAATAACCATTAGCTCTAATTTAAACTGGCACGAACACGTCTCTACTATTTCCAAGTCAGCTGCACAAAAGCTGAATTACTTTGTGATTAAAATTTGTGTAGACCAAAGCAGCTATAGAAACTTCACAATGCTTGTGCAGCATTACGATACTACACTCATGCTTTGACCTTTGTACTCCTTGCGCCTATTTGTCTCATTTTAAAAACTAGCAGTGAGCTCAATAGATGACCCGTCATTAATTCATTTACTCGAAGACTGAATAAGAAAGCTGACTTTTTTCTCTTTTACAGATAAAACAATTGCTTCTCTTATGCTTCCAGAACCACAATCAACTCATCACACCCGGAATACTAATAGAAGAAACTAATTTGCCGTGACCATCTCAACAACCAGAACATAAATCTTATACAAACTGTTTATTAACCGAACCACCAATCTTTGGTGCTGCCCTCTGAAATTTTTCTAGTAGGCTTCGACTTGAAGTGGTTCAAATCCAATTGAAATTATCTCGGAGCACTTGAGAGGCGTTTTTTGCTTCTGATCTTTCCGAGATTTGCTCATAAAGAAGAAATATTCGAGAGTATTTTTCATTGTGGACGGCAATGAGTCTTTCGATCAATTTCGAAAAAACAACACGTAAAACATCTGTGGCCTCTACCGATTAATCAGTTCCTTTAGTTCATTAACAGCAAAAAGAGAACTGTTGATAAAGTGACATAATGATGAATGGGTTTAATAATACCTTCTTTGTGTATCAAGAGATTCAAATAATGACAATTTTCTTTTGCAAAATTGGAGAAAGTCCTGAACGTGACTAAACGTTAAAATTTCAATGAAATCTCAATCAGAAACTTTATTGAAAAATAAAATATGAAAGATATTAACATAAAGTCCAAGTTGTGTTGTTTTAAAAATATGAATATAAAAATAAGAAAAATAGTTCTATTGGGCGTCCCTTTAATAACAAGTAACGGGATACAATTTTATATAATTTAAACCCGTACTCGTTCATTCTGAACATCACAAATTATAATTGTGTTTTCAAGGTTTCATTTTATGAGTTATTCAAAATATATATGAATCTTAACGTGGTGAGACAAACTGAATGTATGTCTGTCTTATTGTAAAGATGAACGCGTCTCAATTTTTTTTCTATGACTTAACCCCCAATCTTTATGTCAAGTTCAATAAAAAATTCTAAAAGTTGATCAATGTTCTGACATTCAATTATTAATGGGTCGTTTTTTGAAATAATACTGAAGAAACGGTAACACATCAACTGAATCATGGGCGGAAGTTCTAGTAGAACAAGAAAAATGACAATTGATAATGAAAATGCAACAAACGTTATTAAAGTTTCAGATGATGTAGTGGAGCGCCTCAAAGGAAAACAACGTGGGTATTATTAAATTATTATATGTAACATCATTGTGGAGGGATGCATATAATGCTCCAAATTTACCTAAAATTCTTATCTCATCAAAGAAAGCATCAAATTATTATTTTTTTAAATATTGATTTGATTATGTAACTCCTCACCTCTCATAGTTATATTCTTGCAGAACAGGTAAGAAACCCCCCAGTAGAAGGAACATATAGTCAAATGCAAGAAAACGGGCCTTTTGTTGGTGTTCCTCTATTTTTACAAGAACCTAGTCTAACCTCACTTCAACTTCGACAGCAAAAGTTAGAAGAATTGAAAAAGAATGATGAATATTGGGAAAACAGAATCAAGAATCTGGAAGAGTGTCACAGAAAAATTAATGATGTCATGGAAGAAGAATATAAGAAGACTGTGAGTGAAAATAATCTATAAATGACTCAATCCTGATACTTTTTAAATAAAAGATGCATGTGAAAACTTTCAATTTGTATTATTTTCAATTGTTTAAATTGAGTTAATTTTTCAATAGGAATTTTGCTTTCCCTTGATATATAATAACAAAGAAATTTTGTTACTTTTAGTTGGATGAAGAAAGTAAGAGGAAGCCATTGAAGGATACTAAAGAAGTTTCTAAACAACTTCCACCATGTCATGATGTACAACAGGAAGTAATTGCTTGCTATAAACAAAATGCAAATTGTCCTATGAAATGTTCTAATATAGTTAAAGCTTTTCAAGATTGCGTCGATGAGAAGCGGACAAGCATAATAGCTGGCAGATGTTGAAGATATCTTGTATACCAAGAGAGTAGATAATGGAAAATTCTGAAATTTTTTGATTTTTCTATTAGTGTTATTTGTAAATATTTATTTTCAAAAATATATTCACAAAAATTACTGTTTTCAGTATTTTCAAAATAAAAGTATTTATAAAGGCAAGGAGCCATCCATAAATTACTTAAAGTGGGTGGGAGAGGGTCAACAAAGTGTGACAAGGGGGCGTTTCATAAGCATCGTGACGTCGCATTTATGAATCTAAAGTATTGAAATTCTAACGAAAAACTGAAAAAAATTTGGAGCTACACCAGGGAGATGTGGGGTTACACAAATGTGACCACCTTTGACAAGGACAGGGACAGGTGGTAGTTTAGGGATAAATATATATATATATATATATATATATATATATATATATATATATTTATATTTATATAAATATATATATAAATTATATATTTTATATATATATATTATATATATATATATATATAAATATATATATATATATATATATTATATATATATATATATATATATATATATATATATATAGGAGGGTAGTCTTTGCTGACTAGTTAGGATGCAATTAGCATAATAATATTTGGGTATAGCAGCAAGCAAAACGTGTACTCTTATAACACTATATTTCCGATATTTCGGAAATATAGTGTTATAAGAGTACACGTTTTGCTTGCTGCTATACCCAAATATTATTATCCTAATTGTATATATATATTTATTTATTTTATTTATTTATTTATTTATTCTTACACAACTTATACAGTTATTATTATTACCAACACAAATTCAGGCACTTAATTATAAGTAAATACAAGAAGCAATCCATGAAAAAATTATATAATACTATAATATAAGGTCAGGAACAATAAAGTAATGAAAACGTTTAAGTTCATGCACCTAAGTGACTGAACACTTGTGTTGTGCAATTCCAAAAACACTTTACAACGATGTGAACATTTTTCAGACATGTTTGAGCAAAAAATCTCAGCAATTTATCATCTTTACTTATTCTAAAATTTTAATAAAATCTATGTAATTTCGAAAAATAAATTTTTTTAATTCAACTGAAAAACTTTTTAGTCCAGTCATAAGCCTAATCTGTATTGGCAAGAGATTGCATGCTTTGGGCAAGGTGTGAATGAAAAATCGATGGCAAATTCCTTTCTTGAATCTTTGGGTCGATAGAAACCCACCAGTACACCCACGGGTTTGATATACCAAAGAACTACAATTCCGGAAAAGTTTGTTTTTGAAGGCATGTACACATAAACTATGAAAGTATAGTGTCCGGATATTGCACACATCTTCAGTATAAAGTAGGCTGGTGTGATATCTCCTTTGTTTCTTGAATATAATTTTTAGTATAAAGTTTTGAGTAGTAATTAGTTTCTTTAATGAGTTTCTGTACATACCCCCCCATACAAAGATGCCATATCGAAGAAGTGATTCGGCTAGAGACTTGTAAATCAGTAAAAGTACCATTTGTGAGAGAATTTCTCTTAGCTGGTAGAATTTGTAGATGAGCTTCCTCACCTTCTTCGACAAATAATCTACATGATTACACCACTTTAAATGCTTATCAATAATTATACCCAAGTACTTGACTTCATTAGCCTCCTTAATTTCATCTTGCATATCAGGGACTTTTATACCAGAAAAATCTGGTCTATTTGCTCCAGTTATACTGAAGGCTAGATAATTCGTCTTCTTAACATTTAATGAAAGTTGGTACACACTCAACCATATTGTAATTTTGTGAAGATCGCGCTGAACAGCTATTTTGGCTTCCGCCCAGGAGTTTTCACGAAATATGACGACTGTATCATCTGCGTAAGACACAATCGTTGCACCCGTCACCAACGATAAAAGAGAATTTATATACACCAGAAACAACACAGGACCAAGAACAGTACCTTGAGGCACGCCCACTTTTACAATCCCAGGTTGACTTATTGTGTCATTGACCTTTACACACTGTTCACGATTTGAGAGATAATTTTTTAAAAACATCCAAAACAATCCCTCGCACGCCATAACACTCCAGAATGTGCAGCAGCATCTCATTGTTGACAGTGTCAAATGCTTTAGCTAAATCCGGAAAAACCGCTATACTGCATTTATCAATATCAAGACACTCTGTAACGTCCGCAATAACCGAACACATAGCATCAGCCCGCCGATTTGCCAGCGCGAAAACCAAACTGTTGCTCACTTAAAATATTATTCTGATCAAAAAATTTAACCACTCGACTTTTCAGACATTTTTCAAAAATCTTTCCAAAATTATTGATCACACTTATTGGTCTGTAGTTTTGAAATTTTTGATCTTTCTCCCCCTTTATGAATTGGAGTAATCATTGATGTTTTAAACTGACTGGGGACAACCCCTTTCAAGAAAATTGAATTTATGATATGTTTAAGGGGTTCTAATATATATTGATGATTGTTTTTTATAATATCTGCTGTTATTCCGTCCATTCCTGGAGAGCTAGTACTTTTTAGTGTGGATATATGCTTTATAAGTTCTGCATTTGTAACTGGATTTAGAAACATACTATTAGAATTCATCGATAATTTTTCTGAACAATTTGATTTATTTATATTTTTTACCATATTTAAGCCGATGTTGATGAAGTATTGATTACAGTAATTTGCCATTTGATTGTTGTTCTCAAAGGCAACATTTTCGTCGTTAACAAGTTGTAATGTAGATTTTTTATTCGATTTTTTGTTAGTAGCATCGGAGATAAGTTTATAAACTTTTTTTATATTACCTTTATTTTCTTCAATTTGCCTGTAATAATAATCATTTTTGGACTTTTTTAATAATACATTTAGTTTGTTTCTATATGTTTTGTATTCACGTTCAAGTTCTGGCGAGAAGCGTAATTTCCATTTATGTTTTAATTTATCTCTATGTTTCATTGAAACAATTAAACCTTCTGTTATCCAAGGTTTGATCTTGAAATATTTTTTCTTATCCTTTATATGGGTTTTAGAATCCTCAATGTGTTTATTAAACTTGCTTAAAAAGCGATCAGCAGCAATTTGTGGGTCATGAAAATTTAAGACATCACTCCAGTTTGTATTCCTGATTAAGGTCTGTAATTTATGTTTGTTAATTTTAGTAATAATTTTTCCATTACAAATAGAGTTATTTTCTGTCTTTACTTGGGGATTTACCTGTAGTAAAACCGGATAGTGGTCTGTGATGTGACATTTTAGGATAAATGATTCAAACCTTAAGCTTGATCTGCTATTAGATGAACTCTTTAGGAAAATGTGATCCAAGCATGATTCAGAATCGCGTGCAACACGGGTAGGATTCAAAATATAGGGAACAAACCCATATCTAGCGAGTACGCATAAATATTTGTTCACATAAAAATCACTTTCATTTAATAAATCAACATTAACATCCCCAATCAACAATCCAATTTCAGCATTCAGTTGAGATTGGTCTAAAAACGTATCGAGTTCATCAATGAAAGAAGTCAAGTTACTTGGGTTAGGTCTATACAATGCTATTATTTTAAAAGATATATGATTAATAAGTAGCTCTATTATAGATAGAGAAACTCCACATTCATCAAATTTATAATTAGATATGTTGTAATTAAGATCAGATCTAATTAATGTTAAAACACCATCATTTTTATTGAAGTCACCTCCATTGTGTATGGTGGTGTAACCTGGAATATTAAAAATTATTTGCCGCTGCAGCAGTCTGAAAACACTCACCCAGAACGAAAATATCACAAGTTGATAATTTGTAAGTTTCAAAACAATGCAAGAAATTCATCAAAGTTCTTGCTTGCACTTCGTATATTAATATGCATAATATTGATATGTTTATTGGATGTTAAGGATACATATCTATCTGGATCCATATAGGTCCCCCGATGATTCTGTTCCAATTGATTCAGATTGTCCAAAAATAATATCTTGATCAGTTAGTACCATCAGTTGAGTAATCGATTTTAGATTGAAGCAGCTTGATGTGGTATTGCATTGTGGGGCACTCAGTATCTGTTGCGTGGTGGTTAGTATTGTGCTTTGTTTTGTAATTATTATTTGACAAAACACAATTAATGCACACTTTTTTTCGTCTTGGACAGTCTTTTTGTTCATGTTCTTCACCACAATAGGGACATGCTAGTTTATTTCTACAATTTTGCTTTTTATGGTAAAACTCCTGACAATGGAAGCAACGAGGAACTGATAAATCCTCGTAAACTGGACAGCGCTCCCATCCAACACATATCTTTCTTAGTTGCATCAACTGCTCAAAAGTTGATGCTGAACATTCTCCATAAACTGTTTTTTCTCCGTTTTCCTTTTTTTTAATGAAAGTAACATCAAAATCTTTCAATGTTTCGTTTTGTCCTAAAATTGAGTTCACAATTTCTTCCTTATTTAAATTCTGTTTAAGATTTCCTATTTTAACACGAGGTTTTTTCATAAGAGATGTCTCAATGGTATACGAGTTTGATAATTTATCCCTCGCTATATTTTTAAGAATTTCAGATTCGTTTTTAGTTTTACATTTGATGATCACAGCTCCGGATTTCGCATTTCTGATGTTTTTAATTCCTATTTTCAATTTAGCAGGATTGATATTCGCGATGATTTCATTCCTCGTTTGAATTGTACTCTGATTAATTTTAGGCCTAAATATTACATCTGGAACATTATTTGATGCAGCGAAATGTTGTTCATTTTGTTTGAATGAAATATATATAATATATATAATTATATAATGCTCTCCCAAAACATTTCTGGGCTATTGATAGTGTAAGTCTCATGTAACAAGAGTTCGTAAGTTTATCCTGGATCAGAGCCTTATCATCTAAATGAATATTATAATTACTGTTCCATCCAGCATTAAACTGTGGTTTCGTCTGACCTTTCAATTTTATCATTTGTACTGATCTAGGTAATAAATATTATATTATTTATATATATATATATATATATATATATATATATATATATATATATATATATATATATAAATAATAATAATATTTATTATCACAGATAGATCAGGTACAAATGATAAAATTGAAAGGTCAGACGAAACCACAGTTTAATGCTGGATGGAACAGTAATTATAATATTCATTTAGATGATAAGGCTCTGATCCAGGATAAACTTACGAACTCTTGTTACATGAGACTTACACTATCAATAGCCCAGAAATGTTTTGGGAGAGCATTATATAATTTCATACAAGTGTACATTGTGCTTTGTGTGAGTGATAGATTTGGCAGTTGATAAGGAATCATTTGTCGTGTGCTATTCTGATTCTTAAAGCCAGAAAATAGTTCTTTATGTCTATAAATGAATAGCAAAGATCTAAATACAAACAAGCAAGGTACAGTCAAAATATTATATATGCTTTTTAAATAAACCTCTAAACGATTCCAGAAACGGTAGTCTTAACATCGACCTCAACGTCATTTTTTGAGTAATAAATAGGGAATTAGTATGTGGGCTGTTGTCCACAAAGCATCACTAGGATGCATTCGCGTTGGGCGCTTACATCTTCTTTTTACGCTTAGGTAAGCAAAAGCACGATAGTTCACGTAGGGAAATGTCAAAGCACGGTATTTGCGTGGAACTATCGTGCTTTTGCCTAAGCGTAAAAAGAAGATCTGACATTCGCCATGTTGAAATAACTAATGCTCTAAGCCAAAGCGTGAGCGTCTCTAAGCTCTAGTAGGCCAACACGAACGCCAATAATCTGTGCTTCTGAGCGTGAGCGCTTAAAGCGTGTAAGCGCCCAACGCGAATGCACCCTTAATATGATTACATTCATTACCAACCGAAGAGGTTTTGACTACTAGAACTTACCAGCGAAACATAAAATAAAAAATTTACAAGGATCTGTAAATCTATGAAATCGTACCTCCGCGGTTTTTTATGGGAATTTCACCTGTATCCTTTTACAATTGGATCCAAAAGCGGACTATGTCCGACCGTAAATCACAAATCAACTATGCATTTATAATAATGAATGCATTCATGATTATTTCTTCATAATACTTTCTCTTAAAACTTTATTGCAGTTCCTAACGACTATGAAAAAATTACGAAATAAACAAAACTTCTATGACAGAATGAATCTATTACAAACTGAAAATAATTTTGTGATTTTAAATTTTATTCAAAATTAATCCAAATATACACATTAAAATTTTACACTTCATTATTCGATTACTATATCATTCTTTGATGATATCTCCCCATGCAATGAAGACAAAAATTGTAGACCACTCGTGCTCTACTTTAGGGTACAATTTTTTCGACTTCTTAGGTCTGCTCTCTGAAAATTCTGTAAGAAATTTTTTGCTTTTTAAATTTGTTCATGATGAGGTACAGGTATAAGTTAAAACTTGATTAATAATATTATCATCTAATTTAAATGTTTTATGAAGTGAAAATTTCGTTTTTAGCATTCGGCCCTCGCGTTTCTTCAACCACGTGCACATCCTTAAGAGTATACTTGGTTAATAAAACGCATGTGTGCAATGTTAAAAATGGATATTCGATTCATTATTGGTATAAAACCGAAATCATTTTAAAATATAACAAACATACCTTCGCCATCAGGCAGATTGAAAGAGTTCCAACCAATTTCTCCATCAGCCTCCAACCCAAGAAGCGGCGTATTAGGAAAATGTTTGTTGAAAATCTCAGATTCCCCATCTTTTTCCCATTTTGCACCGCAGCATATTCTGAATGCAATACTAGTACGTCTCATGATTACTCTCTTTCTGAACTGCAAATTATTTATGAATGTTATAGGTGAAAGTATTACAAGTAACATTTTTTTGTTTGCAGATGATTTCAAATTATTTAAGGTCATTGAATCTTTCTAAGTGACTGTAATACAAAAAAGTTTTTTTGTAACTAAATCTGATGAAGACACTGTGTTGTTGAAAACATTCTCTTTTAATTGTAAATAAAGTTTAAATAAACGTGTTCTTATTTCTTTAAAAAAAAATTCCCTGCTATCTTTGGAAGACCAAAGAACTTATGCTCTTGCATATTTATCTATAAACTCACAAACTATCTAACTGATTGTCCAGAGTAATTGTCTCAGCTTAACTTCAATATACCTCATATGAACACTAAAGGTTCACTTGGTTTTTATTACCTACTCCAAGAACAAATATACTATTGAAATCTCCAAGTCATTTGATGTGAAAAAGTTCAATCAGATATGCGAAAAAACCGATCTATTTTCAACACCCATTGGAGTGTTTAAAAAATAGATAAAATAAATTATTTAAACTCTGGAAGATTTATGAAGCATATGTGAAATAAATATATTCCTCTCTGTTCGTGCACGTTATTGTGTTTCTTTACATCTGTTATTTTTTTCTTTTATTTTCATTAATCTTTGCAAATACGCTTTCTATAATTACCGAATGATTTATCAAAACACTGTATTTAGTTTTTAGTTCTTGTTCACAGTTACATGTATACATTATGAAAAGCTGTCCTGTAAGTGAGTTTTATACTTGTTTGGGCAATAAATGGTTTTTTTGATATATATATATATATATATATATATATATATATATATATATATATATATATATATATATATATATATATATAATTTTTTTTTTGTTTTTTTCCAGTAAATATTGGCTGAACCCCATCTGACCAAATGAGTTGAAATTTGGTATTTAGGGTTGTTTTTTTGAAAAACCATCAAATGTATGCAGGTATAAGAGAAACTGACCAATCATTCTATACTTTCTATACTTATTAAATGCTATATGAATTGTGAATATATACTAATGATCACATTATCAATTTTAATTACATACTTATTAAACATTCTGTCATACTTAGATTTTATAATTTCTGTTTTATAGTAAATTTCAACTGGATCCTTGAAAATTTTTTATTTAGCTATACTACTTCAAAAGTTTTCCTGAAACTTTAATCTATATATCGGAAATCTTCAAATAAGTTACCTTGGACACTTCCTCATGAAATTCCTGATTAGAAAAATCATTCCCATTAATTACAAAAGAAGCAGCATTAAAGAGTGGATTTGCATCTCTTTTCTTCAAGAATGCTATGCAAAATGTTTCACTGCTGTTGAAAATTTTCTTAGAAATATTCTGTACATTTTGAAAGGACTTACTCCCTCTAATAATTCCACCTCCAACAGCAACATCTTCTGGCTTTGTGCTATCAAATAAAATAAATTTATCTATTTTTAAAACAGAACAAGAAAACCAATGTAATAGTATCCTTCATTATATTTTTAAAATAAAATTCCATCATACGCTAATTCCAAAAATAATTCAACACATTCACTACCAAGGAAATGGATCTGACATATAGAGTTATATTAGTACAATCATTTTTGTGAATATATTCTTTTTTGATGAACGTGTGAATCTTCAGTCCCCTATATCTTTTGTGTAAATAAAATTCTATAATGTATTAATTTATAAAAAGATCGAAGAGTTCCATTCAAAAATTATTCCACTGATGGGTAACCTAATTTCAAACCTGGTGTGAATATGGACAAGATAAAAATTCATAATAATAATAGTAACTCACATATTATATATTATTATAGTAGGAATATCTTGACTTCAGCATGTTATAGCCATCAATTCCTGTTTTCTCAAAAAATTCAGACATCACATTTCTTGGATTGGTAGCAAAAGTGTTGAGTGAATATGAATTATTCTATCAAACATTTGAGAAAAACTCACTCTTTCAGAAGAACTTTGAATAAATTATCTATAGAACGATGTAAATCTGTCAATGCAAAGAGCAAAATACATTTTATTTCTTCATTTTCTTGAATAAAATTATTCATCATATTAGCATTTTTTTTCAGTTTGACTGGGTTACAATAAAACATGGTTGTTCTAATTCCAGGTATTTCAGGTAATAGTATACCATCAAATATTGATCCATTTGAATAACTTATATCATTTGTGAAAAGTGAAACAACTTTAGGACATGAGAGGAGGCAATAGGTCATATTCTTATTTACTATTTCCTTGGATAAGTACTCTGCAACTAGAAACAATGTATGTTGTAGTAGTGATAATGAAAAGTTAATTTGACATACATGTCATTCTATGCAGATCAGCAGTATCTATATGTAAACATATGTACTTATTTAGATTCAGTCTTCTATAATCGATTAAAAATATGCCAATTTTAGCATCATTATAATGCAAATTTCCACTATGTTTTATGAAATTACTCTTGTGTTTCTGAAAACAGGTAATCCAACACAAATTTGGAGGTCTCTTCTTTCGAATTCTCTCAGTTACATCTCTCCATGTTTTTTTGACCAGAGCAACTTTTTCCAAGTCTTTATCATTCAAGTAACTGAAAATTATATCCAACAATGGGTACACAGATTCCAACGCTTCCGCGAAATCGAAACCTTTCTTGATTTCTATTTCTGAAAGTGGATTATCTAGTACAGTTTTAATACAAAATCCCGCATGTTTTGCCTAAAAATAAAGTCAATAATAAAAAACCATTAAAGAATTGATCTCTGCACTTGCCATTTTAAAGAAATATTTTACACCTGTCGAAATGAAAAATATAACAGAGAAACATTTAAACTCATGTTTTTTCAAATATAGAAATCTTGTTTATTTATGGTCAATTTATGACAGTCATAGATATAAATGTAATATTTAACATTTAATTAATTATCAATATTATCATTAATCAGCTGTGCATTACTAGGCGTTTTTGTACGATTCACAAGCCGAGTTGTTCTTTGATGATCACGTGACGTCATCCGTACTCTGCAAAAACAATATCCAGAAGTGTATCGTATAACCTCATTTTTCTTCATAATGGACTCTGAACAGAACTGGGGGTTAAATAAATAAGCAATTGAGATAATTTCTAATATGTACATAAAAAAAGAGTAGTATTATAATTTTATTATAACAATGCAATAGAGAACCTGAATTGTATAAATAGAATAGATCGTCATAAATTTTGTATTTCATTACTACTCAGGTAGGAGGTCATCTCCCAATTCTTCATTATCGAAATCTTCAAAATCGAGAGGTTTACTCGCCCCAGTACGAGGTCTTGGAGGCAGAGGACCCATAGGGTCCGAGTAAGATGTATCTGAAAATACCAAGAAAATTCACAATTTTAAAATATTAAAACTGCATGATGCATCGATGTTTTCTGAATGGATTTGTTATAAATTAGTGAATAAATACTGTTGAACAATCGCCTTCTATGTCTTTTCATTAACTAATATTTAAAAACAATTGCAAAAAAGATTTCGATAAAAAATTTATTACATTATATACATACATTTGGATGGTTGTCTCTCATATAAACAGTATAACTTTTTCAGGCACTCACCAATATTTCCAAATCCAGAATCGGTGCTTCCAGTCCTATCATGCAGATTCGTGACTCTTGATGTTCGCAAATTTCTACTGGCAGAACTCATAGGACTCGAAACAATATTTTCCATAACTGTGCTGAATCCTGAACCTCCTCTAGAAGAAAGGCCACTATTACTTCTTCTGGATCCTATAAAAATATATAACCTAAATTCGATATAATTTCATATCAACGTAAAAACATTTCGTACTTTCAATTTAGTTATAATGAAGTTAAAATATCTAAATCATACACGAACTCATTCTACTTTGGTACCGTAGATAGTTTATGCAAGGAAAACCAAAGTTTCAAAATCGTAAATATTGTTAATTTCGAAAATATGAACGCAAAGAAGACGTCATTAAATAAAGAACGGAGTATCGGTTGATTACTCCTCTACAAATTTGTTGAAATAGTTCAGTTCGAATCATTCAACAACAAGCTACAATAACATCATAAAAATGTAGGAGTCAATATTTTCACCTGGCCTGCTACTGTTGACTCTTTCTCGTACTTCTTTACTTCTTTCCAATTTTTTTAATTCCATAATGTAATCTTGTGCTTCTCTCATTCCTAAGTCACTACATAATCGTACTAAAAATCGCAAACACTCTGCATTTTCTGGAAATTGTTTGTGAATGTCTTGATACAATGTTAGAGCCCTTGAAATATAAATGGTTATGAATAAATCATTGACAACTGTAATTTTAATTTGTATGGTGCAAATAATTCTTTAAAGAAAGATTGCCACTCAAAATATCTATAGCTCCATTTGAAATGATTATGGAAGGAGATTTTAGTAAAAGTTCATCATCAGCTAAAACACATGTTTTCTCACTTATGCATATTCCCGCTACGTCTGTGGCAAGCAGCAACCATCATGTTCCATTTTGGCTCATTTGGCTGCATGATAGCTGCTTTTTCAAAGTAAACTAGTGCCTTCTCTACAACTTGCATCTCGATGTAATAAGATCCCAACCATTCGATAACCGATAGATTACCAGGGTAGTACCGGAAGGACTTCAAATAGAGAAACCATTTAAAACGTCATGGGAATATTCAAGGCAACTTACTTCTAAGTGATAATGATGAGCCTGCTGTTTGTCTCCTTCGCGATCGTACAATTCCCCTAATTTTTGCAAAGCTTCCGCATCCGCCGGCACCAATCCAAGCAACTGTTGGTAAGTATCAGCGGCAGCTTCGCCGTCTTCAATTAGTTCCATTAAATTGGCCACTTGGTAAATTACATAAGGTAAAAGAGCCAAAGAACCTGAGAAACGTTGAAAACACTCCAGTGCTTCTTCGTATCTACCTTGCTTCTTCAGAACGAGACCTAAGATAATTTAGTTAATGGAGAAAAAAAGATACGATCTAGAGATTCTTTTTTCACCTAAATTGTATATTGCTTCAAAATTATCTGAATTCAATTCAAGGGCAGCTTTGAAACAGCTCTTAGCCTTATCGTACTGACCTTGCGCCATCATGCAGGCACCCAAATTTACAAAACCTTCTGGAATCTTCACTGAAGATGATTCGATCACCTTTCCATATGTAGTTGCAGTTTCGTAATCGCCTTGCTGAAATTTTTTAGTTTTATGATTCATAGTTTGGAAGTAGGTATCTTCTTCACAATAGCGTAACTTACCACGAAATAAATGAAAGTCAAATTTACGGCGGCGTTGATAGCTATGTTAGCGTCTTTCTCGAAAGCTTTTAAAGTGTTAATCGCTTCTGGCATCTGTTTTTGCTTGAGGAACATTACAGCTTTGTTTATCTCTAAATCTGAAGCAAGTCGAGCATATTCTGACTTTTTAATGGCTGCCACGCACCAGTCATAACCTGAGAAGAAGATAGATGTGTATCATTTCGAAACTGGAAACACCTCTAATTTTTACCTGCACTGAAGGTGTCTTCAATCAGCGGAGCTATCAGCTTAGCCGCGTTCAATATACAAAATTCTGCTTCTTTTCGTTTCAGGATTTCATAATTATGCAAATCATCATTTCGTATTACGCTTGCAATGAACGAGTCCTCTAGATTATCCTGCAATTATGACTAATTGAATTGAAATGTCCGAGAATATTACAATAACAACCTGCTCCTGATTATATTTATCCTCGTCGTCCATGTTCATGGGTACCGAAAGCAATGAATTGAAAGCGTTTTTCATCTGGTCCCTGTCTTCCAAGGCCCTGCAGCATATTACCATATGGAGTCCAGCTCTATGACATGCTTGTTCACTCATTATATACTCTAAATTCGTTACAGCTTCATACCACTGTCCCATTTTTATAAACACCATTGCGATGTTGTGCATTATCTTGATTCTGAAAGCAGTCTATTCATTTATATAAAGCTTAACATAAAAATAAAGCATTATCGGTAACTTACCTCAGATTCTTGTGTACATTAGACATTTCATCTAATGCCATACGAAACATTTTTATTGCCATCTCGTATCGACCTTGTTTTAGATAAATGTTGCCCATGTTGATTTTGAGACACCGTCCGTTGATGAACATTTTATTTTTGATGATCATCTGATATGTATTCAGAGCTTCCTGATATAGTTCGTTGGCAGAGTATTGATTACCAAGGTTGAAGAGCACCTTGATTATAAACTGTTTTTAAAAGTTTTCTCCAGATATCGAAGGCTGAACTCACCTCGAAAGTTAAATCCATATTATGCATATCAGCAAGTTTAACTTGTTCTTGCATCTTGATTAGATTTCTCTCCTTATTTGAAGCCTCTTTCGCCTTGGATAAGGCTCTACGGAAATCTCCTGCTGCGTGGGCTTCGCAAGAACTTTTCACTAATTCCATAATTTTCATCTCTTGCTGACGGATCTTTTCTTCAGGGCTAAAGGAGTATCAAAGTTAAGCTAATGATAATTTATATTTTTTACTTAGTAACGAAGAAACTGAACAATCGATTCGTTGAATTAAATTGATAGCCTATTAAGAGTGAAAAAATATACAGGAATACAAATTTTCATTATTTTTGGATATCTTCATATCAATACATTGTAATAAATCGATTGTACAGTAATGAACTCTTCAGCTGGTTATTCGAAGTACAACAACTTTTCAGTGAAACATTTCATTCTGTAACTCACGAATCATCTTTTTGTAAGTCCAATGGTGGCACCGGAACAGAAGCCGCCTGGTTTAGAGGATCGAACGGTTTTCCGTGAGAAGTGTATCCGGCACCTCTAACAGCAGTCATCGGTCTATTTACAATCACCACGCTGGTTTCTGGTCTGAAACTGGAAGTGCTAGACCTGGCAGACGGATCCGCCATATTGACCTTGAAGCTGGTGGCTGGTTTGAAGGATGTCCCAGATCGGAACCCTGTGGCAGCCCGCAACGGAGTGCCAGGAACTACAGCAGTGCCAGGTCTTTGAAACTGGAGGAGAATATGTTGATGAAAATCTCCACATAGACATGAAGAAGTTTAACACAAATTCTTAGTATCACAAATATAAATCAATCTATGTATATAATGAGAAGGTATTGCTCTTGCAGCACCGTGCACGCGATAGAAGTGAAACTTCTTAAATTACACAGCATATGTGTCGTACATAAGCTATTCATATGTAGCGTCTGCGACGTACATCTTCAAAAAAGGAGTGCTTACGGCACGCGGTGTTCTCAAGCGGTCACCCATCCAAGTACTAACCGCGCCCGACGCTGCTTGGCTTCAGAGATCAACTCAACTCAAAAGTATTTATTTAAAAATTATTTATAAATGGATTTACAAACATATATAGCAATTAAAAAATTAATAGTATTACACATATTTTTACAATTTGTCGTTTTGTTTACATCAGCATCAAATGCATTTTCATTAAATATAAGTAAGAATTTTAGATTCTAAAAAAAATCTTTTTGAACAAAAATAAAAAACACGTGAGCAACAGAGATAACTAAGATCGTATTTTTCGCACGAAATGCATCGTGTCGAGATTCGGTTCTAACGAATTGAATTATATTTTGAGAAATCACGATTGAATATCAAACCGAATCAAAAAGCAGAAAATATTTTTTTGCATCGGAGTTAAAAAAGTTGAAAGCAACGAAGGAACGGACTTCAAGATCAACAAATCTCTATCTTACTGTCTGCAACTAACACGTAAAATAAAAGAGTGTGTGATCTAATTGAATTGCTTTCATTTTTGATTGTATTATTTTTATTTTTGATATTTATTAAATTATTTTATTTTACCAACATATGTAGGTAGGTACTGGCAGTTCTTTCTCGTATAGGTCCTCTTTTTGTGAAAAGGAATTTATATATATATATATATATATATATATATATATATATATATATATATATATATATATATATATATATATATATATATATATATAAATGAATCCTTATTTCCCTTGGTCCCGCCATCACGCTTGAACGGCTGGACCGATTTCACTAATTCTTTTTTTGTTGTATTTTTTATTGTCAGAAGGCGATTCTTATGAAAGAAAAAATTGAGAAATTAGAAAATCTCTATATATAAAAATGAATCCTTATTTCCCTTGGTCCCGCCATCACGCTTGAACGGCTGGACTGATTTCAGCGGGACAACGCGGGAAATTAGAAAATTTGAGAATAAATAAAAAAAAAAAATTTTATTGTCAGAAGTAGGTTCTTATGAAAGAAAAAATCAAGAAAATTGCGCGGGAAATCAGAAAATTGGAGAATACTTAACCACCATATAAAATTATTTCTAATTTATGTCATTTTTATTTTGTCATGACTTACAATAGAAAAATTCAGATTACTCTCAATTGTTTACTCTTCTACGATCAACCCATGTTTTTGCATCTTTTCATTTTTTTTAATTTTATCCACAGATCCGCAATAGGGCTGCAAGATGGAAAATAACAATAGTCGGTTTGAGAATAGGTCGTAATATATTTTTTATACTCCCAATGATTAACATTTTTGCCGGGTCAGATAGATTGATAGATAGATAGTTAGATATATAGATAGATAACTAGATAGATAGATAGATAGACAGATAGGTAGATATACATCGGCAGATAGATGAATAGATAAAAATAATTTATATGGCAGAACAACGTTTGCCGGGTCAGCTAGTATATATATATATATATATATATATATATATATATATATATATATATATATATATATAGTATATATATATATATATATATATATATATATATATATATATATATATATATATATATATATGAGTATATATATATATATATTATATATATATATATTATATATATATATATATATATATATATATATATATATATATAGTATGTATATATATATATATATATATATATATATATATATATATATATATATATATATTTATATATATAATATATATATATATATTTATAGGTATATATATATATATATATATATATATATATATATATATATATATATTTATATATATATATATATATATATATATATATATATATATGTAGGTTCGAAAGGAAATATAAATCTGCGTTTTCTTTCGTTTTTATTTTGAATATACAATATATGGAAATTATTTCGAAGTCGTCGTTCTGAAACAACTAGACTCGCAGCAGCAAGTGTGCAAATGATCTATAAAAAGAAGAAATTCATTAATTGAATAACTGTTACGACTGCATATATTGTTTCATTCTAGATATAATCATACGTGATAATAGTTTGAATTCCTAAAAATGATTTAAATAATATATAATAAAATATATAGTTTTCACTAATTTAAATAAATTATTATATATTACTCGTTTCGGTAAATTGTACCATCATCAGATACAAGGGAAGTTTACATTTGTATCAGATTGGTGCATTGTGTGCTAATTAGTGAAAATTTAATATATATTTCATTTATTGCGATGTTTATAAATTTTTAATAAGTATTGACTTCCTCACTTCAAACGATTCATGATTTGATTCGCCAATATTCTAAATTAGTTCTTACCTCAGTGGTAGAACCCAAATGCATCACTGGTTTTGGAGTAGACATTCTCGTTGTTATTCTACTGGTGACAGAGTCCCCGTATCCTGGAGACTTCTCATACTCGTTTCTATAACTTGAATTAGAAGTCGAAGGTATTTCTAGGTCGTTTTGGAATACAGAAGTCATTTTCAGTTTTCGATATGAAATATCTCAATACCTTTTGTCGAACACAGCAATATCAATAAGATGCAATACAAACAAAAGCGTGTTGCTAAGGAAACCTGTATATAGTAGTCGATCATGATCAGTAATTTGACCAAACTGAAATTTATTGTCAATAATAAATACTCGTTTCGAAATTTTTGGTGAAATCAATTAATTATCGGATGATCTTTTGAAAAAATTACTACAAAGATTTAATTTTTTTCAATTTTACGAACGAATTTTTCCCGAAAGCACTGAAGAATTTTGAAAATGTCTAATGTCTAATGTGGCGATATACCTATTTTCTTTGATACTATTCAAATATTTGTGCTATTAATTATGAATAATTTTACCTTAAAAAATCAAAATTTTTAATTTTTCTTCTCCTGATTATTCTATTACAATTATCTCTGAACATTTTCGCGTTATTCTTCACAACTGACAATAATGACACTGACTACATTCAGCTCCATTATGATTGCTGTTTGTTTTTCATTGATACAGTTCCTAGTTATTTTAAAATAGTGTCTTCTAATGGCAACTTTTTTTGAAGAATATTTCCAATTCCCGGCAATCCCTTCCATTACATTATTAATGCCGATATGCCTGTAGTCTTCGTTTGATTGGTTCTGTTATCCCCAACTCCAACATCAACAACAACTGTGAAAATAATGGCAGTTCAACAAACGTTAGATTATGAAACAATTCAAATAATCTATTAAATATTTTATAATCCTTTGAAATTGCACTCAATTTGGGTGGCTTTTTTATCTGTTGATGTATTTATCCAAAAAGTAAGGCTTTAAATTCTAGGTGTTCCAGTTAGGAAAAGTTGATATTTGTCAAAAACGGTAATATAACAATATGGCCGCTGCGGTAGATTCTTCTAGGTATGTTGATTTATGTAGGCTATGTGCTGCGAAAACAACGTTAGTATTAGGAATAAACATTTTTGAGAATGAAGGAACCATCAGGCAAGTCAGAAAAAAGATCGAATCCTGTCTTCCCATTCAGGTTAGTTATCGATTATATTCCTAATAAACTGTGAGAAACTTAAATAGTATTAATATAATGTTTTGAGGTATATTCTACTTTTATTTTAGATACATCAGGCAGATTCCTTGCCTAAAATGATCTGTGAAAACTGCCTGTATAAACTGGATATGTTATTTGATTTTCGAGAAAGATCTGTTCGTACTGAGAAACTCCTGCAAGAGTTGATGAAAGAACTTAGCAATGAAAAAATTCAACAGGAAGGTACTCTGAGTGTTATTTCTGTAGACCAAAATGGACTCCTTATGGTGCCTCAACATCATTTGCTTGATGGACATTTACAAAATGTTGAAATTGATTTGTCGCACTTGAGTCAGCGAGATGATATCATAGTAGGACATGGCATTATACTAGGTGAGTTAAAAAGTATAGGTAATTGTTGGGACGTCACAATTGTTGGTTTCTCACTTTTTTTTTCAAAAAATTAAGCTGACCTGACCGTTTCTACCTCACTAACCTAACATCCAAGTTCAATACATTTGATGAATTTGATTTTGAAAAAGATCTTTTCAAAATATAATCTATTTCATTAATTTAATACTTTCTTGAACTTGGAGATTAGAATAGGTGAGGTTAGCTTAATATTTTGAGCAAAAAGTGAGAAAGCGATAAAGTCTGAGTTCATATTTGGCTTTTGCAGCCCAAAATGAGCAAGAATTCGAAATTTTATCAAAATCGTTACCCTGGATGTAACTCCATAATTGCCATAGTATATTTTATTCATTTACTTCATTTCTTTAGGTCAGACCCATCAACATGTAAACCTAGATCTTAGTAGTCACAGCTTGGCTAATTTAGAAATCAATCATCATGACTTGACTAGCCAGGGTCTATCTAATAATAGCTTACATGCACAAGAGGCCATGTTGTTGGATAGCACTAATCCTCATGGTATTCATGAAGGTCAGTTCGCGGGAGGAGGACTGGAAATGATACATCAGGAGCAGATTCTACAAGAAGAGTTTGCTATGAGGCATCAATTGAATATGGCAAATATTGACATGAGCGGAATGTCTGAAACAAATGTTGCATTATTAGATAAGGTATGATACTCAAAATGTATATAGGTTGCAGGTAACTCTTAAGTTTTACATTCTTAGGTATTAATTTGCTACATTTTACATGTTCTAAGATTAAGTGTCTCATTTTATCAAAGTTCTTAACTTGAGTTTAGTCGCTTTTGAATTTTATAAACTATTCAATTAAATGTTATTAGAAACACATCTTTGATTTTTATTATTATAGTTGAATGTATGACATGGCGTGCCACGAAATGGTGGCTTTCTAGGCGTTGAAACATCTTATCATAGATTCAGTTATAGTAATTTGACTATTTATTGACGATGATTTACGGTTTTAAAGTCATTGTAAACAAATAGTCCAGAAGAGTTATATGTCATTAAGAAATCGTTACCGTAACAGGGCAATTCTAAACAAGGATTTGAGGAAACAGTTATGTGAAGCTTTAGTTTTGAGTCACTCAAACTATGGAGAACTGATTTATAGACCGTGCATTGATATTCGAACCTCAACTAGAATCCAAAGAGTTCAAAACTCATGTATTCGTTTCATTTGGTCTTTGAGAATGAGAGATCACGTAACACCATATAGGAAGGAACTAGGATGGCTTCATATGCGGGACAGAAGGAACCTTCACCTTGCGTGTTTTGCCCATACAGTTTTAGATAAGGGAACTCCTTCTTATATTAGAAGAAAGATGACATATCGGTCGGTTGTCCATGATGTGAACACCAGAAATACGAATCTCCTTGTGATACCCCGGCATACGACTGCTGCATTCAGGAGATCATTTTCATACTCTGCAGCAAAAATACTCAACTCTATACCATTAAACGTCAAAAAGAAATCATCCTATGGATTTAAGAGAGCTTATAAGGAATATCTTCTGGTCCTTTGATGCTTGGTTTTGTATTCTTCATAATTTATTTATTTTATTTATTTATAAATAAAAACAGAAAGCGGTAAAACCGATGAGTCTGTTTACAATAAAATAGTCAAAATTTAGTTACAGTTTGTCGTATTGCATTTCATAATGTATACATGCAACTGTGAACAAGAACTAAAATCTAAGAACCAGAAAACCAAATACAATGTTTTAATATTTACCCCGCTGGTAGAAATGAAACATTCCGATCTATGACCACGGTACTCAACATATTGTGACCGATTACTGTAATGTACTAACACACCACTAATGTCTTCCATTTTTGAGTCCAGACGGTTTTTAATCCTAATTGCTTCATCCTGTCTTCATATCCAGTGTTGTGGAACTCCTTTGGAATCTTAGTAAATCTTCTTTGTACCCCTTCCAACAAATGTATGTCTTTGGTAAAATATGAATTCCAAACTGTGTGTGCATACTCAATCTTTGGTCTTATGTATGCCTTATACAGCTGAAGAATCATTTGTGGACTAGTATTATTGAATGCTATTCTAGCCAAATACGCGAAAGAATTGGCCTTTTTCACAATAGAAGCAATGTGTTTGTCCCATTTCAGGTCATTGGATATTATAATGCCTAGATCCCTATATGACTGAACATGTTGCAACACACAACCATCTAAAATATATTGGTTTCCTCGATCTTCAGGACTTATGGATAACACTACACATTTGTCAGCATTTAGCTTCATCTGCCAATTATTGGACCATGTCTCAATTGTGGCTAGTTCAGTTTTCATGTCAGAATATTGGCTCGATGCATCACAATATATCTTGGTGTCATCTGCAAAGAATGATATATTGGTCTTAATTTCTTTACCCAGATCACTAACATACAACAAGAATAAGAGGGGTCCCAGCACAGAGCCCTGTGGCACTCCACTAGTCACGTCATGAAAGGAAGAGCATACACCAATTACTCTCACTGTAAAGGTCCTTTCTAGTATAAAGTTGCCTATCCATTTGTGCAGACAACTCCTTATTCCAAAGTGCTCTAATTTGCACAGGAGCTTTTTAATAATGGATTTATTGTTGATGTTTCTTCTTCTGTGCAATTCATTTATGTGCGTCCTATATTTTAAAATTTGTTCAAATTTATATGTAGACATTTTTTGTATTTATTTTGGGTAACTGGTACTCTGTTAAGTAGAGCAGTTCATCTGGACTTCGCCGATGATAATTAAAATAAAGACATATTATTATTATTATTATTAATTGTTTCGAATCAAATATGTGTTTTTCTAATAGTATTATTATGGATTTTTACCAAGTAATGGTCTCATCAATCCAAAATATCGAAGAAAACTTTAGAAAAAAATAATATAACATTCTTGTTATTGTTATTTTTGATGTTTTCAAATTGTTTATTGTTTTCAGGATAAAGATGAAAATTTCAATGAAAGCAAGAAAATCATGAGTCATCTAGACTACACTCAACACCATAATTTAACTATTGAACATCACAGCCTACATACTACCTTAAATTGCGATTCTTCATCCAGAGACAACATCAAATTAGAAACGTTGAGTCATCACGAAGATAGCAACAGTACTGAAAGCCAACTTATGATCGATGAAAGACTCAGCAATGATGGAAAAGTGAGTATATAATTGTTTCTTATTTTTTGTTAAAATATATTATCATAAAGTAACGGACAAATCCATCCAATATTTGAGTAGTAATATTCTCATTTAAGTAAGTCTGAAGTCTTTTTGACTTAATATTTCTCAAAATTGAAATATAGTTTCAATCCGATATTGAGAGCTAACTTCTGATCGATGAAAGACTAACTAATAATTAAATAATTATTATATAAAATATATAATTAAATACAATAATCATGAAATGAAAATATTAAACATATCAAATTACAAAATTCCATTAACATTATAAACCTCCCAAACTAAACCCAAAATAACAACACAATAATAATTCTTCATTGGAATGAAGGGCTAACAATGCACAAGGAAAGAATTAACTATATATAGTTTAAAGGAATCTATGTTAAATCTCCCAGGTAGTCTGACAACTTATATTCAATTCAAAGGTTTTTTATTTAGCTTATAAAGCTACATAAATTCACACATTTCTGACACAAATAAAGCATAAAAATAAAATATTTAAAAACCATGACAAAACTTAACCAAAATATACTAGATTAAATTTAAAAGTCTGTTTTATTTCAATTAATACTAGTAAGGTCTTTGATTTAATAATAAATATTCTTTCAGTGATGATTTAAACTTGTTTAGGGATGATTGATTCTTCACACTGATTGGTAACTCGTTAAACATTTGAAGACCTTTATGACATAAAGAGTTTTGTCTTTTCACGCCTGTCTCTGACAGGCGTACATTCTATTTCTTGTATTGTGGCCATGAATATCACAGTTTCGCTTGAACATATTTATTACGTTTTCAGGAAGGATACCATACTTTATTTTTGAAACCAAAACCAGTACATTATATTCAAGAAGGTTTTTAACATTCAACCATTCCAAGATCGACAGCATGTGTTTAATTGGTGTGTATCTGTTGGCTCTTAATATCGTTCTCATAGCTTTATTTTGTTGAAAATTATCAATTACACATTTGTTACTAAAGTACAGCAGGCTGGAACAATAGTTTAAATGTGGTAATATTAGTATATTATATAAGTTTTTTCTTGTATCCAGGTTTAGATTGTCTGATAGTCTATATAGGTAATTAACTTTAATAGAAATTTTTTGTGTCACGTTTGAAAAATGTGTTTTAAAATTCAGCTTTCTATCAATTACCACTCCTAAATATTTAATTTCGTCCACTATCTCCAAAGATTCATTTTCAATTTTGATGTCCAGATTTTGTTCGTTAAATGAGCCCAGAAACTTTTTTTTCCCAATAACCATTGCTTTGCTCTTTTTTGTGTTTAGTTTAAGTTTACAGAACTTTAACCACTCTTCAATATTTTTTAAATCTTCGTTTAAAACGGCACAAGCTTTCACTATGTCCTTGCTTTTTAAATATATTAATGCGTCATCGGCAAATAATTTTATTTTTGAATATTTTAACACTTTAGGAAGACTATTAATGTACAGTATAAATAGAAACGCCCCTAAGATGCAGCCCTGTGGCACGCCTACATTATTTTCCTGTTCCATTGAAGTATTTTTCCCGATTGATGTTTTTTGTTTGCGACCATCTAAATAGTTTGTCAACCATTTGAATACTTTACCCCCAACGCCATATTTCTTGAGAATTTCTAGTAGTAGCTTTCTGTTTATTGTTTCAAATGCCCGTTTCAGGTCCAGGAAAATGGCTATCACAAACTCTTCTTTATCTAGCGTTTGTCTCCAATCCTCTAACACACTAACGAGGGCTGTTTCAGTTGAATGCTTTTCCCTGAACCCTGACTGCTCATCTACCAGAATTTTGTTCTTTTCAATATGATCTTTAAGATGATCAAATACTACACTTTCAATAAGTTTTTCTACGATAGGTAGCATATTTATGGGCCTTAGGTCGCTTTCTTTGATAGAATTTTGAACTTTTTTTACTGGTATGATTGTGGAGCATTTTAATTTATCCGGCACTATTCCTTCTGTTAGTGACGAATTTATGAGATCCAATAACGGTTTTCTTAGACTTTCTAATTTAATAATTTCAACGCTAATATTATCAGTTGTTCCTTTGTTTTTTATTTCAGTTATATATTTATTTAAAGTTTCAGTATTAATGTGAGTAAAATCTGGTATTACTTCAACTTCGTTTTCAGCACATGGTCTATAGTTCTTGACTTGTGGGATTGTGTTAACTAGCTCTTCGACACTATCAATAAAATATTTATTAAGTTTTTCTGCTATTTCTTGTTTATCACTTGTTATTATTCCGTTAAAGTCGACTGATGATAATTCTTTTTTACCGGTATCATTTTTTATTTCTTTAATAACCTTACATAGTTTCTTTGGATCAGCCTTTAGACTATTTAACCTATTTTCATAATATTTCCTTTTACTATTTCTTAATACTTGTGTACATTTGTTTCTTTTTCCTTTATAATTGTTCCAGTTTTCATCATTTTTTACTGTTCTAAATAATTGGTAGGCCAAGTTTCTCTCTTTTATTGCGTTTTTTATGTCTTCATTAAACCAGGGGGTTTTATTTTCCCTTATTATTTTAAGTTTTTTTGGAGCTACGTTATCTAAGGCAATTTCTACATTTTTAGTTAATACTTCATAGATTTGGTTGGTGTTATTGATATTATATTCCCATTTCAGTTTATGCAATTCTTCTAATAGCTGTTCATAGTTAATTTTTCTAGTTTCAATTTCTTTCTTTACTGTCTTACCATTTACGTTTAGAATAATATTTTGCCAACTATGGTCAGTGATTTTTGGGGTATGAAAAGTTTGACAATACATGCTACTACTGTTTGTGACTGCTAAATCAATAGTTGATTCACTGTCGTATATGGCTCTAATCGTACTAATAAGGAGAACACCTCAGCTGTTTGCATTGTTTGAAATTTATACTCAACTTAATGTTATTTGGTAGCTTGTTGAAAATAGCTATTGATGAGTAATATGAACCCTTCTCATAAATTCTGAGTCTATGTTTAGGAATTGTATAGTTAAAATTTCGGGTATGAGTTGATATTAAGTTATTAAGTAATAAGTGGTTTTTGAAAATAAACATTTATATTTCAAATATGTATAGGCCTGTGATATTTGTTAAAATATTATTCTCTCTGAAAAGTCCCCTACATTAATCATCCTTTTTTAAATCTAACACTATTCTAAGAGCTTGTTTTCGTTTTATGAATACATCACTCATAACAGAGCAACGGCCCCAGAAAATAATTCCAAATCTCAAAAGAGAATGAAAATTTGCATGGTAAACAACAAATAGTACTTTCTGACTCACATATGTCTTTAGAACTCTCATGGAAAACAAAGCCCTGCACAATTTTTCATTTAGGTCTTCTATTTGTACATCCCACTGAAGGTTCTCATCCAGATGCAAACCTAGAAATTTCGTAGAAGCAGTAGCGCTCCATTTACAATTACTTCTTTCGGTGTTACCAGATTCGATCTTGTTGTTTTGAAGAATATAATATTTGTCCTTTCTGTACTAGCTTTTTCTTCAAGAATCAATTCATAAGCTCATCTAGTGTATTTTTATGGCTGTTTAAAAGTTCATGAAGATTATTTGTTCTTATGAGCAAATTTGTGTCATCAGCAATAACTTTGATATTTATTCACAAAAAACAAATATAAGAATTCAACTTTGACACTCTGTATCTCATAAACGAATAACTCGCGGAAATATGTTTATAGAAACTTTTCTTCTTATTTTGACGTCAGCAACAATCTCCTGAATTTTCTACACGTACTTAAGAAACATCCTGTATATATATATATATATATATATATATATATATATATATATATATATATATATATATATATGAATTTAATAAATGAAACTATCTTGACTTCAAATTCCCAAAATTATATTAATCAATGTACAACCGGTTTCATTGTTTCAGAACAACATCTTCAGGTACAATATACTGAAAAAATAATAAATAAAGAGTAGCTTATAACAAGAAAAAACATGAAAAAAATTCTTAATTCACAAATTCAATTTGATAGAAAACTGATAAATTTATTTTTTGAATGAAAAAGTACACGGAAATTATTAATAGTTTGTAAGAAGACTCCATCTTGCGGCCTTGGTTAAAATCACACCTTCCATCCTATGAGTAGAAATTTTTGGACATTATGAATGACAGAATTCGATAACATGATCTACATATGTTTACGGTAGATGGTACCACATTACAAAATATGAAATTGTCAATCTTGCTTGCTCTGTAAACCTTGAAATGCATAATTTGTTTCTCGTATGTGAAAAAAATTTTTTTAAATTTGTTTCGTCTTTCGTCCTCATCAATGTTGACTGAATTACAATTTTTAATTGAGATTCTTTGTATGTGTAGTGTTGAAATTGAAGATGTAGGTTTTTTCTTGTTATAAGCTACTCTTTATTTATTATTTTTTCAGTATATTGTACCTGAAGATGTTGTTCTGAAACAACGAAACCGGTTGTACATTGATTAATATAATTTTGGGAATTTGAAGACAAGATAGTTTCATTTATTAAATTCATCTTACTACCCAAATATGGACAATATATATATATATATATATATATATATATATATATATATATATATATATATATATATATATATATATATATATATATATATATATATATATAAATATATATATATATATATATATATATATATATATATATATATATATATATATATATATATATAATACAGAGTTGAATTACTTCGGAATGTTTATTTAGTGTTATGGTAGTAATAAACTGCGAATTATAATTGTTTGCTTTTCAGGTGTACCTCATGCAAGATCACAAGGCCGTGCTCGAGAGGATAAACGCGAACACTACAGAATGCGTCTACTGTAACATCTGCGGCTCCGGCTTCTCCAGCAAGGAGTCTTTCGAGGATCATTATGGTACGCATTTCTGCAAGTGTCCTTTGTGCCTGGAAACTGTCGCCAACGAAGACGTGCTTGGGGCTCACCTTAAGGAGTGCCACCCGAACGTTGCAGAAACGGAAAACGAGACGTTGCATCAGCAAGAGTTGAGGGTAAGTCGAGTTTATTCGTTTTGAACGTGACTGTGATGAATATATTAGGTGGAAAAATGAACGAAAAATGAGTAATAATAACAATAAATTAGTATTAATAACAATTGGTATTGGTAGGTGTGGATGGTGACCGATGCGCTGCGACCTTATTAGATCTATTGTGCCCCATCTTCTTATGTTTCTCGATGTGTTCTCGTTTTACAGCAGCCCCTCAAGCCTCAATACCTTCAGGAATTTGAGGAATTTAAGGGGGTCTATTCGTGGTATTTCTTCTACAGTCAGCTGGTATGATCCCAGTGTGTTCAGTCTTTCATGGTGCACAGCATAGCACTCCATCAGTATATGGTGGGGTGTTTCTGGACGTTCCTTGCAGAATCTGCAGGTGCTGTCCTCCTCTAAACCTAGCTTCCTTAGGTGTTCTTTGAGTCTGCAATGCCCCGTGAGAAATCCTGTGATTGTCTTTAGACTAGTTTTGCTGAAGTTAATCAGTGTCTTCGATCTTGCTCGGTTGAACTTTCCGAGGAGATCTTTGGCCTGCCTCAGTCCTGGAAGTCTTTGCCAGTATGTTGCTCTCATTGCTTCTTCGGCTTTAATGAGTTCCTCTTGGAAGTAAGATTTTTAGAAATAGAAATAGAAATTTATTTGGTGCCAGTAAAATACATTAGAATTTAGTACACACGTCAAGTATTCATAAAATAATTGTAAATATATATATATATATATATATATATATATATATATATATATATATATATATATATAAAACAAAATACTAGCTAAAACATTCAGACCATGATGTCAAATATACATACATAAAACATTACATTACAACAATAGTTACATTATTAAGGCAAATTTCACACATTAAAATCATTAAAATTGAACCCAAAGAAATCATCAGTGTCGTATAAGGCTTTACCTATCAAAAAAGATCTAGCAGTTGATTTAAACTTCAACAAGGGCAAATCCTTCACTGCCTGTGGAAGTCTATTATATAATTTTACAGCCAGGAATTCTGGTCTGCTCTGGCACTTTCCCAGTCTGCAATGTACCGGGACATAGTCCGCCCTGTTTCTAGTGTCATGTTCGTGTACATCCTGGTGTGTAACGAGGTTATTTTTTGGTTTTACATATAGCAGACACTCTAGCACATACAGTGAAGGAAAAGTAAGAATCCCCATCCCAACAAAAGCACCTCTGCAGTCCTCCCTGTATCCCAATCCGCCCATCAGTCTGACCACTCTTCGCTGCAGCTAGAAGACTTTACTGGCATGAGAGGAGCGGCCCCATGCGATGATGCTATATGACATAACACTGTGGAAAATTGCAAAATAGGCAGTTCTAATGGTCGACTCCGACACACATCCATGTAGGCCCCGCAAAATGAACACGCTTCTCCTAAGCCTCTTACATACATCCTCCACATGCACGTCCCACTTCAACTTTGGATCCAAATAGACCCCCAAAAACTTAACAGATGACAGATCAGAATTTGTGCGCTTCAGAGTAAACACGATTTCTTGTGTTTTCTCCCTATTCAGCAAGAGCCTACTAGACAGAAACCAGTCCTCTGCCGTCACTCGCGCCCCTCTCATCTCCTCAATTGCAGCTTGCTCCGATTTATTGGTGACAAAGACTGGTATCATCTGCAAACAGTACACAGTTACCTAACTGTTGACCAAGGGGTGAATCATTGATAAATATTAAAAATAGAATTGGCCCCATGATTGATCCTTGTGGGACTCCAATATCTACATTCACAACCTGGCATAGTTTCTGCAAATATGAGTGGACTAGCCGGATACTTCCATTGCTGAATCTATACGCTCCTAGCTTCTCAAGCAGCAATTCATGCGATACACAATCAAATGCCTTGCTTAAGTCACAAAACAACGCAGAAACACAAGACTGGTTTTCAAATCCATCCATAATACTATCTAAAAGTTCCAGGATAGCATGTATCGTGTTCCTACCCTGTCTAAAACCATACTGACAACTAGAAAAAAGATTATTTAGTTCAAAGAAATCTGCCATCTGAATCGCCATTGCCTTCTCAAATATCTTGGAAACAATATCTCAAATATCTTGGAAACAATATTTTCGAAGTCCGCAGAAAGGCTCTGGCCCGATTAGTGGCGTTGACGCACCCTTTCGTGCCAGGGTGTCTGCTTGTTCATTACCCTTCACTCCGACGTGCCCCGGCACCCAGAGGAGGATCACTTTGTTGTTCCTACCCAGATCGTTTAGTTTGTCTAGGCATTCACAAACCATCTTTGAGTTGATGTTATGAGAGCTCAACGCTTTGATGGCTGCTTGGCTATCGGAGAGGATCGCAATTTCCTTGTTCCGGTATTTCCTATCGAGGTTGAACTGAATGCACCTTTCTATGGCGTGAATTTCCGCTTGAAAAATGCTGGGGAACTGGCCCATGGGTTCTGAGTATTTGGTACAAGGCCCAACGACTCGTGCTCCAGTTCCTTCGGGAGTTTTAGACCCGTCCGTATACCATATTATGGTATTCTTCTCCAGCGCTCGAATGGAAACAATAAATTAGAAATAATTTACTTATATAATATAAAATGAAATAAATGTGTATTTTGTTAGAAATTTGAATGCAATTTAGAACTATATATACTTTATAATTTACAGAATGAGAATGGAAAATAATTCAAATTCATTTATTGTGCCTTTCCAAGTTCTACACTTAATATATATTACTTACAGGCTAGTCATAAAAAAAATCAAACCAAGAATTCATCATGAAATAAAAATACAAAAAAGAAAAGATATCACATCGCGCTAAACTCCCTGGCATGGCATCCAAAAACTCCCCAACGGAGGAAAATGCACTTAACTTCTCCTTAAATATGTTGTATCTGTGGTTGACTATAATCTTGAGTGAATGATTATAACAAATGATACCTTGATATTTCCCGGTATCTTGTCCAACACTCAATCTGGAAAAAGGCATTCGCAGTTCATTTGAAATACGTGTATTATGTTGATGTATCGCATTATTCCTTATGTAGCTCAATTCATCTTCTTTGACATTCAAGGTTATCAAATATACCTATAGACATGGCAAAGTCAAAATGAACAAGCTTTTAAATATATTTTTACAGTGTGCTTGATAGGTGACACCTGCAATACATCTAACTATTTTTTTCTGCATTATAAACACTTTTTCCATATGGGAGGAATTACCCCAGAATGATAGACCATAAGTCAATGTAGACTTTACCCACGGTTTGTAGAATAATACGGTTGCCTCACTTTGCCGGCAACATCGCGGGTAATACGTCACAGGCTACGTCACCAGTATGCTAGATGCTGACCGTTACGCGTTACGTTACGAGTTTCCGTAGTTTTCTTTTGTTGTACCGACTGTTGATTATTGTGGTTTAAATTGAAGTTTTCGGAGTTTTCGTGTTGTTTTTATTTATAAATTTTATTAGTGTATCTATAGACTATTTTGAATTTAATTCAACTAAGTACTATATTTCTTTCATCGCGGAGAGTCAGGTAATAATAAAAAATTTTTACTCTATAATTTGAAATGCTTTTTTGATATTCTATTGTAGAAATGACAGGAACAATTTGTAGTGTGGCTACTTGTAAAAGTAACAGTGAAAGGGCAAAAAAGGAAGGGGAATTAATAAGATTTTTTACTTTCCCCAAAAAAAAAAGTTTTTGAAACAATGGGTTCGTCTTTGTCGAAGAGAAGGCCCCTTTGATCCAAAAAATAAACGTGTCTGCAGTAAACATTTTGCGCTGGATCAATATGAAGACATGATTGAAGCTCAGATAACAAATAAATTGCCAAAAAGACTCAAAGAAACAGGTAAGTTGTCAATGAAATCTTGCCCGAAAAAAATAAGTGTTTTATTCTATATATTTTAGCTATTCCATCACTTAATCTTCCATTGGCTCCTGAACAGAATATTAGTGAAAGGAGTAAGAGAATGCAGTTAAAAGAGGAAAAACGAACCTTCATTCTTATGCAATGCCATCATGGGTACAAAGCCTTTCGTTTGGTGGCTTAACTGAGCCCTCATCTTCTTGGCAAAGTGATGTTGAACGTTTGGATAAGTGGTTCGTTAAAGTACATAAAGATGAATTTAAAATTAAAACAAAAATTGTAAAACATACAACTAATTTTATAAGTAAAAAAGAACCACTTATTGCCAAAAAATTAATTTATTCATTTGTTCGACAGAGAGTATTTATCAGGATAAATTATCTTAATTCAAAGAAATCTGAAGAACATTCATTGAATAAAAGAAAACGTGACACCGATGAAGCTAGAAGATTTTATAAAAAAAATGAGAAAAACTGTATCATAATCTATTATTCTATTATTATTTTTCTATATAAATAATATACATATACAATTCAATTATTACTTAGGTAACCATTTTTTCTTTGTTGTGTTTGTATTTTGATATAAATATATTTTGTCGTAATACTTTGTCTTATTTAAGACCCAAAATAACTATAATATAGGTACAAATAAACATTCATCGTGTAATTCATATAATACCGCCTTCGTTTAAGTTTTAATATTTTAATGGAAAATATACTTTTAGTTATCATTCATTGTCCTTTGTCTCGATTTTAATAAACTTGCCCTGTAATTATTAAAAACATTATTTTCATTACACTTGAGATGCTGGGAATTTGCCAACAGCATACTTGTGACGTCACGACTGGCCGTGGCATGATTGGTTAAAAGTTACGAGGCAACCGTATTATTCTACAAACCGTGGACTTTACCAAGCCGTAGTAGGCCAATTTAAGTATTGGCAGGCTGCCAGTGTTGTGTAGCTGTCTGAACACAAAACACATTGAACTTAACTTTGATGCAATATAATCTGTGTGTGCTTCCCATGTTAATTTATGATCTAACATCACTCCCAGGTATTTGAACTGGTTCACTTGTTCAATTGATTTGTTGTCAAGTCTTATTAACAGAGAGTAGTCATGCCTTACGTTCTTAGTTAGGAATGTCATACACACAGTCTTACTTACGTTAACCAGAAGCCCATTAACTCTACACCAGTTGGCAAACTCCATTGTTGTGCTGACTGCAGCTTCTCGTGCCATAAGCATACTTTGTTTTGCCACTATTTTTTGACTTGTGTCATCTGCATATATAATCATTTTCTCAGGTGTATCACATGTATAAACTATATCACTCATAAATATTATGAATAATAGAGAAAAATAAGTAGTTTAAAATAGTTTAGAAAACTTCCCAATTGGCTGCCTTATCAGTTGCAAGAGTTGACTGAATTCTTATCTGTTGTATGACAAAATGAATTGAAATTTCGTCAAACCTTTGACATCGCTATTCATCATCAATGCTGAAAACGATCTGATATCTATGTGTCCCTCGCTGGCACTCGCTTAGTAGCAGATGTCTATAAAAATTATAGATCTTGTTATAGTTTCAATCAAGCTATCTCTGAATCATAGCTGTCTGCTGGCTACTTCACTAACAATGGCATAATAATAATTTTAGTGCACTAATGTATTGAACACATGTTACCAAACTTCAATTGAAAATTGATGATAATCGACATATCCGAAATTCAGCCTTCTAGAGCTTTTTGGATGGTGCGTGGAGCTAAAAAAGAAATCGATGAGAATGATTTTGTGCACGCCCCAACCCTCCTCTCAAATTCAGTAAGAGGTTTGAAAATTTGTGTACGTGGATTGAGTTGAAGCTAAGAAATTGTTTTTGGCAGTATAAATTTTTTTGTCTGTCCTTCGCCATTGTAATGTGGGGCTTTCTTGTATGTTCGTGGTTTTGTGCACCTGCACAGTTTAGCCGCGTTTTTTATTTTGAAATTTCAAGCGTTTTTGAGGATTTTCGATCATTTCAAAAGAAGATTATGTTTCTTCATCTCAGCACAAAAAACAAACAAAAACTTAAACAGTGAGGGACCGCTCACCTACCACTAAAAAGGAGCTAAAACATGCCCTCTAAATGCCCTGGGTTATCAAAAATAAACTGTTTGCAACTTATACTAAATTTTTTTACATTAGATATGTTCTTTATTGTGAGGGGTAATACGTTATAAAACCTTGTTGCAAAGCTATGAAGAGATCTGCGGCTTAAAATTTTTCGATACTTTGGTACAGTTACATTTTTATTGACCTTACTACGTGTATTTTGCAATTGATCAATGAGAATCCCCGATCTATCCCTTGTGTGCATAAAACTGCAGGCAGACAAAATGTAAAGTTGCCGTATATCAAAGAGTTTTTCGTTGTATAATTGCTTAGTGGGGTATAATTTATTTTTTTTGAAAATAACCTTCAATACATAATTTTGAACAGTTTGTAATGGTTTCAAGTTATTCTTATAGGCACTTCCCCATGCTGTAATACCGTACCGTAATAAAGATTCGACTAGAGCTTTATAGATTAATAATTATCATTGTGGATCTCTATAGCTACTCCAGATTAAGTTAGAAGTCAGAAATTTTGTACTTTCATTAATTCAGTTGATAGGGAGATATTACTTGGGAATTTCAAAAGTTTTTTCTCTCCGACATAATTTGATGTATATCTTCTTACGTTTTTGCAGATATTCAAGCTTTGTGTATCTCTTTGTACGTTAAAAGTTATAAAAATTCTAACTTAGCGACGCAGCTGTGTTGAACACGCGATATTTTTCAATAAATTACCGCAAACAATCACCTCCACAACAAACTTCAAGAAATTTGTGAAAGAACTCGAATAATACATTATTAAAAATGATTGTGGTTAATTTAGTTTATTTTTCTTCTTATGAAGCTGATTAATTGAATTGGCGTATGAGAAATTTATGTTTATATTGTAATCACATCCTGTGTTTATAAACAACTATGTTATCAGCATTTCATGCTGCTTTATAGTTTATTTTCATAAATAAATAAAATAAATAAATAAATATCAATATCAAATCACTTTTGAATTAATTTTATTTGTATATCATATAATAGTATAAGATTTTTTGCTTTAATAATTTTGATATTGGATATTCATTAAATAATTGTTTCTAATTAAATAAGTATATCAAATGAATTAATTCTTGCAGCCTATAAAAACAAGATTAAAAAGAGCAACTAAAGCAGTGAATGGGGATTTGGACGAGAGCGAATTAGATTACGAAAGTGAAATAGACGCGGTCATGAATCAGTCCGTCGAAACTGAAGATGCAGAGGAAGACGAATCGCCGAGATTGGAAGCTGATAGACAAGGGGAAGATGTCAATAAACAACGCAAAAAATGGTCACTGAAGGTAAATGGTCATAAAAATAATTTTTGAAGTTTTATAAGTATTGTTGAAAGCTGAAATAGACTGATAATTGAATATATAATATAAATAATTGAATATATAATATAAATATCAAAATATTTTTTCTATTAATAGTTTGTTTTGAAATAGATTTTGGTCAATAGCAGCAATACACTTTCAAATATTACTGTGCACTCCATTAGACCTGTTCTTCCTGTCTTCAGCTCTCCTTATAGTTACTATTCAGCCAGATTATTGCATCTCCCTTTATATCAATTTCTTAAAATACTGAACTACTTTTTATTATTTTGATGTATAATTAAACATCAAAATTATCATAATGAATTATTAAATTGTAACAATACTTGTATAAGAAATATATTTATCCTATTCACTCTACTTATAACTCTTAATATATGTCCATGAGGCTTTTGAATTCACTATCTAAAAATTTTCAGTTGTTTGAAAAAAATTCTATTCAATCAAGCAAGAGTTGTTAGTTTTGTTTTTCAGAGTTTTGCAATTTTGACCGTTCTCTTGATATTATGTACTTTTTTATATTTATTCTCAATTTTAAGAAAGTAAACATTGTATTCTTTTATTGGGATCTGACATGTCAGCTGGCGAACTCTGGCGGCCAGATGGATGAAGTTTTTATTTCCAACATCAACATATGCAATTGCATGTCAAGTTTTTGATTTCTTACAAATAAGGTCGCAAAAGGTGAATAATAGAAAGTGTTAATTTTGCAAAATGTAGAATCAGCAAGTCTAGATAGTGTTGTGGCGTGAAAACTTGTAATTCTAAAGCATATACAAATGCAAGTATTAGCTTTCATCGGTTTTCGAAGACAAACAAATATTTTTCATTGAGAGAAAATAATTTTGGAGAAAAGGAAAAGATTGATTTATTGAAGGTATGGAAAATCATTCTGAAAAAGAATCACACAACTCCGAGAATGGTGGCGTCTTCTTTGCATTTAAGAAAAGAATTCATTGAAACTCACATTAGTTCCCATTATTAATGAAAATTCCAGATGTTGCAGCCAAAACATTTAAAATTGGTGGATCTGTGTTGCCTGAACATTTATTGATATTATTAGAAGAAATTTTTACAGTGATATGTGGTGCGATAAATATGTCTTCTCCGATCTTAGAAGATGACAAATTCATGGAAGATTAAGTGAAATGATGGAGTAACAAATTTATGTTTATGATGGTTATTAGATTGAAGTTAGTTATAATAAAAATACACACGTAATGAAAAAGTTTTTCTTTGTATATTCATTATTAATACATCTTGAGTTACATTATGATTGATGGTGTTTTTATATAAAAACCACATTTGATTACCTATATGAAACATTATGATTTCTCATTGAATCCATGTTTACTACTAAATAAATGTTTTTCGTGAAATTTTAAATATATTTTGTCCAAAGTTCTTTCTCTTAATTTTTCCCACATTTTATTATTTTTATTTATTTATTTATTTATTCAGAATGAGCTACAAACAGATAAAGATAATCTGACTTAAAATAGCTATTTTAGAGTATTAATATTATTTGACATGATATGATATTATTAAATATATTGTAACAATATAAAATATTTAATTACAAACTCAAATAAAGTTTTAACATTCTAACAAATTTCTTATAGTTTTTTTCTGAAGAAATATAATCTGGTAATTTGTTGTATTCTACTATACTGGCATAGACTGGAGCATGTTTTGACTTTTCACATGTGGCTCTAACGCTTACATAACCGGTTGCATTCCTTAAACTTCTTCCATGGAGATTATATTTAGTCTGGAGTGATATTTTCGTTTTCAATATATTGTGTTTGATTTTATGTAATAGTTTGCAAAGTTCGAGTTGTTTTATCTGTCTAATCGTCCCAAAAGAAAGTTTTTTATATAGTTGTATTGTGCTTGTGCAATAAGGGAGGTTATATATTGCTTTTAGGGCTTTGTTCTGGAGTCGCTGGATACGGTTTAAGTTATTTTGAGATCCGTTTGCCCAGACTGGCATTAGATACGTTACAACAGATAATATCAGAGATGAATAAACTGACTTTTTACATGATTCTGTCATATAGCTTGATACTTTTCTCAATGCACCCACCAACCCGGTCAATTTCTTTATAATGAGATCAACATGATAATTCCAGTTTAGCCTTTCATCAATTTTTAGCCCTAAGTAAGTGTATGACGGAACTGTTGAAATGTTGTTGTTGTTTATTTGAATTCTTATTGATTTCAGGTTTTTTCGCTTACGAGTGAAGATCATATAAACTGTTTTGCTTTCATTAATTATTAGTTTGTTGTCGGAAAGCCAGGATAGAAACTTTTCCATATCCTTTTTAATTTTTTTTGTAATAAATTTTCATCTGTAGCGCTGTAAACTAAGGACGGTGTCGTCCGCGAACATCCAGTATAATCCATTTAATTTTAATTTGGCGATGCTTTCAATGTATATAAAATATAATAGCGGACCTAGCACCGTCCCCTGTGGAACTCCAGTTTTTGTTGTTCTATGTCTACTTTTTACTTCTTTCAATTGGACATATTGCCGTCTACCAGTTAAAAAAGTGCTAATTAGTTTCAGGGCTTTACCTTGAATTCCCATTTTTTTGAGTTTACTTATCAATATTTTAATATGAATATTGTCGAATGCTTTATGTAGGTCAATGAAGATTGCAAGTACAGATTCTTTTTTATTTAGCTTATTGGTAATAAACTCAATTAGGTCTACAGTTGCGCCTAATGTGGAGCTATTCTTTTGGAAGCCATACTGCTCTTTAGATATATCAAGGAATCCAATTAACCGAATTTTTATGATCTTTTCTAATATTTTTGAAAATATGGAAGTAATAGCTATTGGCCTATAATTTGTGGGGTCTGATTTTGCTCCTTTTTTATGGATAGGAATGATTTTTGATATTTTACACATATCAGGAAATACACCCGATACGATGCATTTATTTATGAGGTATAGCAGAGTACTTTTTATTGTTGGATAGATCTTTAGAATATCATCTGTTGTTAATCCATCAGGTCCAGGTGCTGTGTTTTTCTTTAAAGACTTTACAATTTTTTCTAGTTCTTCCGTGGTTTTTTTGAAAAATAGACATCTATCAGAAATTATTTCTTTGGGCAATGAAGTTTTATCATTTTTTTAAATTTTTTTTTGCAATTTTTTAGCTATGTTCGTGAAGTAATTATTTAGTGCATTGCATATTGATGATTGCTTAGTGTAGTTTTTGTTGTTTACGTTTAATTGTTTGATGGTATTGACATTCTCAGTTTTTTTTAGTAATAGATCATTAACTATTTTCCACGCTTTTCTGACATCATTACCTGTTTTTTTAAATCTTTTGTTGTAGTGTAATTTTTTGTGTTTTCTAATGCACTTGTTAACGTTATTTTTTAGGGAGATGAATTTTACTTGGTTATCATACCACAAATTAAATTTATCTTGATGTATTTTTTTATAGGTTATTGAATATTTTTTTGCTTCAGTTATTAAGTTTATTAAATTATCAATGTTATGAATTTGGATCTTTCCAGCCTATCACCTTCTCTGTATTTTCGCTGGAGTAAATTTTCACCTACATATAGCTTCCCACTTTCACTCTGAACAAACATTTTTATAGGAAAAACTCAAAAAACTTTAAAATCTCTCATATAACTCGTGCTGAAAGTTGGTTTTGAGACGCCATGTTTTGACGTTATCACCTAAGCTCCGCCTCCATGTCCGATCCCAATATGATATACCTAATCAATATTTTAATGCTAGGTAAGATTTTCTTTTGGGACGTCTCTCAAGGTATAACAACGTGAAGTACATTTTCGTTTTCTCCTGTGAATATAACTCAAATTAGTGCTAATTTTCTGTATATTGTTAAAGAGGAAGAAGGGTGGTAATTTTTCGATTAATCTTTTTTTTATGTTTCTCAGGTATGCACAGAATGTGGCAAATCTTACAAAACTAATTATAAGCTAAACGAACATATGAGAAAACACACCGGCGAGAAACCGTACAAGTGCGGCTCTTGCGAGAAAAGTTTTAGGTCGAAAATTGGTTTAGCGCAACACGAAGCCAAGCATACCGGTAAGTTAGATCTGCGTTTGAAATATAACTTAACCAAAGAGCTAACATTAACTTCTTTAATTTGTTTGCTATTTCAAAGAGGAATATAATAAAAACTAATACTCTATTATATTATGAGTAAACTTAGACAAAAGATTTGAGGAAAATAAAAATATTATTTGTGAAATTCACATAAACAATTTTGTTTTATTATTATTTTTGTTTTATTTCATGATGTTCTGCAACTCTGTATGTTTTTAACTCGATCGCTTTATTGGATGTGTTGCTACAGTAAAACATTTAATTTGTAGTAGTGTAATAGCTCTACATGGATAACCTGACAGAAAAAAGAATATTTTTTTGTTCCAAACAATTTTATTTCTCAACAGTCTTGTAATTTTTCTTTTAATTTCCAAATTGTTTTTGCGTCAACCATATGGATTATGAGCTTCGTTACAGTTAATTATATATAACAATAAAGCTTAGTTTGTATTAGGAACTTAATTAAGTTTTCACTGTTTTTGATATTGTGAATATACCTGAATATAAAGGGCCATTTCGAGTGCGACCATATTTATAGTTTGGAGGTATTATGTCTTGTTTTCGCATGGGATATTTATGTCTGTCATTTGGGGTAGGAAGTTCATTTTGATGTTTGTGAATTAATAAAGAAATTTTGTAAACATAAGTATTTGTCATGGTCATTCCATTTTCTTTAAAAAATGGTCTACAAGAAGTTCAAGATTTTAAGTTGAAAAGTGCTCTAAATGCTCTCTTTTGAGCCATGAATACGGAGCCTGCGGATACCGCCGTCCCCCAAAATTCAATACCATATTGCATTATACTATGAAACTGAGCGAAATACACCGTTTTTGCTACAAATATGTTAGTATGTTGTTTTATTGCTCGCAATGCAAATACATATTTGCTAAGAGATTTATTTAGTTGATTTATATGGAAGTTCCAGTCAAGCTTGTTGTGTATCAATGTGTATGCCTAAGAATTTTATGTTGTGAGAAGAGGTGATAGTTTGTTGACCTATATTTATATCAACCACGTCGAGAGTCTCGATACAGGTTAAAAGATATATTTTGAGTTTTACCGATGTTCAATGCTAGTCTGTTAGCGAGAAACCAATCCGATACGCCTTGCATGACGGTAGTAGAAGAAAGTAATAAAGAATCTTTGTTTATTCCGCTGACAATTATACTGGTATCGGCAAAAAGAGAAAAATAAGCATTGGGAAAATTTACAACCAAGTCATTGATATATAATTATAAGAAACAATGTTGGTCCCAAGATAGACCCTTGAGGAACTCCGCATTGAACATCGACGCAATTCGAGTAGTATTGATCGCACCTGTTATTGACGGTATGATTAATTCGTACGCACATTTTACGGTTCGACAAGTAAGACCCGAACCAATCATGCGGTGTACCTCGAATACCACAATAATACAACTTTCCCAATAACAATTTATGGTCCACGCAGTCGAAGGCTTTTGACGAGTCACAAAATATACCTAACGGATATGCTTTAAGTTCTAAGATTTCATGTAACTTCTCAAGATGTAATCCATATGATAATTTCATATTTAGATGACTAGTGATGCACCTGTGTCAATGTGTCCATATCCATATTCAGGATAATATTGCGTCAGTTCTGTTCTTATAGTGATTGCAATGTTTTCATGTTTGTTGTACTCTTCCAATATTGTCGTACTTTTAGGTAATTTCAATAGTCAGTCAGGGTGTAAAGTTATGGTTCAGATGGGATCTTGTAATTCTTAATGTTTTCCAGCGATATATCCAAATAATAGTTTACTGCGATTACAAATTGGTGAACTTTTATTATGGCGATCCACTGAACTGTCCAACAGATTTTTTTTCATATATCAAATTTGTGACAATAATTCCTGTTATAAACTTTAATATTTTTATGAATCTTATTTAATTCATGTGTATTTTCTTTTTATATTTATTCATATTATATATCCTCATTCATTTTATATTGTCCTGTTATATTGTACCCTTGATGTGTATGTAAATGATTGTGGTATTTGTTCTACTTCAGGGATTCAGATGAGTGTAGTATTTTCATATTGATTTTACATGTTTCTTTATTTTTCACTGGTCAACTGCCTCTTCATACACTTGATTTCATAGTTGTAGAGTAAAAAAGAAAATACTTTTTTTATATAATCGATAGTTTTGTTGATTTTTGGTCGTCATAGGGCAGTACGAGTTCGCGTGTCCAACTTGTGGGAAGGGTTTCCAGTGTCGCAGCTATCTGATGGTCCACCAACGTGTGCACTCAGACGTGAAGCCCTGGCCATGTGCGACCTGCGGCGCCAATTTCAAGTCGAAGCAATCGCTACTCGACCACACAAATCGACATCTGGGCGTCAAACCGTTTATGTGCGATGTCTGTGGGAGAGGATTCATTACCAAAGGTAATAATTGTTTAATTTTCCCATTGGTGCTTCTTTTACTTTTCAAGTTTGACAGTATTTTATTCTGGCTGGTATCAAAAAGAAAATATTAAAACAATGGTTAAAAATAACAATTTACACATTTATTATAAGAAATAACGCATGACGCACGTTTCGGTGGAACTTCACCTTCTTCAGATGCTAATGGCAAAGCAAACTAACTATGATTCTCTGTTATATCGAAAACAAGAAATGACAAATTATGTAGAAGGGGTAAATACAAAGATGGTTACAAATAATTATTAGAAAAGGAAAAATCAATTCTGAACTGCTAGTCAGGTAGTTCGGTAATTTTGAAAAGATTAAGAAGGGGGCTTGAAGTATGATCGATCATCTCTAAAGTGAATTCACTTTAGAGATGGAAAAAGATAACTTGATTAACTATTTGGATTTGAAAATAACAAAAGTAGATAACAAACATAATTTTTCAATTTTTCGCAAACCATCGCACACTGATAGCGTCATACATAGTACTTCCCTACATCCTTTCCAACACAAAATGGCAGCTTTCAATAGTATGGTACATCGTTCAGTAAATATTCCACTTTCAAATGCCAATCTTAACATCGAGAAAAATATAATTAAACAAATTGCCGTAAATAATAATTATGATCCCAATATTATAGACAATATGATAGATAAAAAGTTTTTCAAAAATGCGATTAACCAGGTGTACCCCCTTACTAAAAATAATATCAAATACAACAGCCTCAAATTCAAGTAGAAAACTTAAATCTCTCTTATCTAAGCACAACATTAACATTGCTTATCGTACCGGTAATAATTTAGGAAATCATATAAAAAATAATAAATCCAAAGTTCATAAAGATAATAAATCGGGAGTTTATAAAATTAATTGTGGCGATTGTGATAAGTTTTACATTGGTAGAACTTTCAGAAGTTTTCAAACTAGAATTTCAGGACACAAACGTAGCTTTGTTAATCAGAAGTCGGATTCACATTATGCAAACCATTTAATCCAAGAAAATCACACATTCAATTTCGATTTTGAAATATTAAATACTGAAAGTAAGGGAATTAAACTTAATTTTTTAGAATCATTACAGATAAATAAATACAAGCATTCCGGTCTCCTATTGAATATCCAAATCGATCATACTTCAAGCCCCCTTCTTAATCTTTTCAAAATTACCGAACTACCTGACTAGCAGTTCAGAATTGGTTTTTCCTTTTCTAATAATTATTTGTAACCATCTTTGTATTTACCCCTTCTACATAATTTGTCATTTCTTGTTTTCGATATAACAGAGAATCATAGTTAGTTTGCTTTGCCATTAGCATCTGAAGAAGGTGAAGTTCCACCGAAACGTGCGTCATGCGTTATTTCTTATAATAAATGTGTAAATTGTTATTTTTAACCATTGTTTTAATATGTTTATTAATTTACACCAACTATCGGCCCAATCAATCCAAAATTCAAAAAGAAAATGTTGGCTAGAAGGAATATATAATAATAATAATAAAATTAAATTTCAAATGAACTACCTAACACCAACAGTAGAGGTATATAAAGAAAAGAAGCTGATGAAAATTGAAACTATCAGATTATTTGAGCAGGTTAAACTTATTTATAGCATTAAAAGAAAATTATTGAAATCAAATAGAACAAAATGAGCAGTATCATAACTATGAAATCAGAAAAAGTGGTCTTCTGAGAAGCTACTATGCTAGAACAACTAAAGCTCAAAATTCGCCCTTACAGAAGCATATGCACATACAACTCTTTTCCTGAGCATTTGGTAAATGTAAACAAAATACAAATATTGTACCGTAATCTCCAATTGCATGTAAATGAATAGTCCAGACTCACTAATCAAGCCTACAGGGAAGTGTTATTATTGTTTATTTTTCTTTTTTTTTCTTTGAGAGGATACATTACTTTGTTGTTGCTAATTATTTATTAGAGTGATTTGGATATGGATTAACTGTATAGGCCCTGGTGCCAGTTTGTTTTGTGAACTGTTTTGGGGTCAGAAATAAAGTTTTTATTTATTTATAATAATCATAATAATATATCTTTAATTCAAATGGTTTTTGTAGATAATTATCACATACAACAAAAAAATTTAACAGGTCAAAAATAGTAAATTACATTCAACTACATTTAATTACAATGTTTTACAGTGTATACAATATATTGATATATATATATATATATATATATATATATATATATATATATATATATATATATATATATATATATATATATATATATATATATATATATATATATATATATATATTTGAATTGTTGTTGCCTGTAACTATTTTTAACTTTATGATAATTATTAGCAATAACAGGCTTTTATTAATAAAATCGAGTTTTTTGAGATTCACCAAGCCTGTTATTGCTAATAATTATCAAAAAGTTAAAGATTTTTCAAATCTTTTACGCGGTTCATTCCGAGAACCAAGTTTTTCAAATACTTCCGACCGCGGAAGTCTTTCTGAACATATATATATATATATATATATATATATATATATATATATATATATATATATATATATATATATATATATATATATATATATATATATATATATATATATATATATATTTTATCAATGTTAATAAATGAATATCAACTTTCTCTTTTTTATTTTCAGGGTTGTGTAAGGCGCATCAAAAAATACATACTGGTCTGGATAACAGAAAGTTCTCCTGCAAGATCTGTAATAAAATGTTCGTTTCGAAGAGTTACTTGCAGACACATTTGAAGATTCACACTGGAGAGAAACCGTTCATATGCGAGGTAAATTAATTTCCAATTTAATGTCAAATATTATAAAAGGAATGTCAAATGTGGAAATTATTCCATAACTTCATTTCCTTGAAATATTCTTGTGTTCAAATCATTTTTCTGCTTTACTGCGCAACCACTATTTTCCTGTTCGGATGAGATACTTGTTAAAATTAACAGCACTAATAATAAATAAATATATAGGTGTGTCATTATTGATCTACAGTATATTCTTTTTCAAAGCAGTGTATGTATGTTTCGCAAAAAATAATCTATATAAAACACTTCAGAGTTATCAATTTTTTATATTATAATACTTAGGTAACGGGGAATTAATTTGGTTGCATTCTAAGTTTTTATCTGTAATATACAATTTAATGGATTATAACACTCAAAGGCATGATCCTCTAAATTTGAGTATTGAACAAAGATCAATACATAGTAATATAAATGTTTTTTGAAAATAGGAAGTCTTAAAGCATAATTATCCTAGGCAAAACGAACAGTTTGTAAATTGCTACAAAGTGAATACAGGACTCAGGGAATGTATGAATAGTAAAAATAATTGAAACTCCTCATTGAAAACCATTTCCTGAAAAAAACTGAGAAAAGAACAACGCTTCATATAAAATACTGGTAAAATTGTTTGGATTGTTTTTAATATATCGCAACAGCGAGATTCTATAATTAACAGTAACTAGTGCAATATGTCATGTTACAAAATGTTGATACATGAATATGCATAAAACGAATAGTTCATAAGAATCAAGAATTTCGACGGAGCATCGATAAGTTTTAATGAAAAAATAATTTTTTTCAAAAGGTTTGTGGCAAGGGTTTCTTGACAAGGGTGGATCTGAGGATACATTCGACAATGCACACCGGCGAAAAGTCCTACGTTTGCGAGATTTGCGGCAAGGCGTTCGCTAGAAGGGACGCCTTGAGGTGCCACAGGAGATCGCACACGGGAGAGAGACCGTACAGGTGAGCAAATCACATTATGCCTTCGTATGTCAAACGTTAACTACATTAGTTATTTATGTACCGTGTGCGTTATATAGATCCTAACGCCCGATGGGCGTAAGGATCTAGTAACGCACGTGGTGCATACAAGATTTTATTTTTCACGAAAAAATTATTTTATCGTAATATAAAATCGATTTTAAAGTTCCATTTTCCTTCTCATAGTAGGCATGTCATTTGTTGATGTTTTGACGTTTGTGAATATTTTTGTCACATTACATAAAGTGAACAAGGAAAATTCTTTAATAATTTAAAAAATTATCAAACAACTTTCCAGGGAAGCTGGTTATACGTATTCAGCAACGCAAAATCTGCATTCACGATCGAACGGTGAATTATAGAAATTGTCAAGTCACCCCGACTCAAAATCTGCATACAGCTGTTTCGATCTTATTAGATCTCATCAGTGCAGCTTATTTGACCCGGAGTGAATTAACAAATTTCTAATTGTTCCCCAATACAAATCGTGGTCAGTAACACTGGCTGGATAACAATCCAGAGCGCCATCCCACCAAAGATATTGGGAAACAACAATTCACCGCTTAGACTGAAAATGCAGAAATTCGTCGCTTAAACACGTACCCCCTGATATGAAGATATCTACTCTACAACAGTGGTGTATATGATTCCAAGGCACACTAACATAGTGATTTAAAACCTTTGGATATACTCACGAGAGCGCGCTCCGAATATTCTAGTCGCTTAATACGCAGAATACAACAATCAAATCATGAAAAACATACTAGTCGACCATGGTCGATCAGGAGGTACGTGTTTAAGCGACAAATTTCTGCATTTTCAGTTTAAGCGGTGAATTGTTGTTTCCCAATATCTTTGGTGGGATGGCGCTCTGGATTGTTATCCAGCCAGTGTTACTGACCACGATTTGTATTGGGGAACAATTAGAAATTTGTTAATTCACTCCGGGTCAAATAAGCTGCACTGATGAGATCTAATAAGATCGAAACAGCTGTATGCAGATTTTGAGTCGGGGTGACTTGACAATTTCTATAATTCACCGTTCGATCGTGAATGCAGATTTTGCGTTGCTGAATACGTATAACCAGCTTCCCTGGAAAGTTGTTTGATAATTTTTTAAATTATTAAAGAATTTTCCTTGTTCACTTTATGTAATGTATGAAATTGACCATGGTCGACTAGTATATTTTTCATGATTTGATTGTTATATTTTTGTCATCATATTTAGTGAATGTCATTGCTGCTTTCTTTGTGTAGTCTTATAGAAATAATGGAAATGAAAATGAATTTACATGAGATTTTACACTATATTATTTGGATTAAGTTGAGATTCGATTATGTTGACTTGCTATGTAATTATTGATAGTGAATAAATTTCTATTCTATTCTATAATGACATTTGACGTTTCAGCTGCGAAATCTGCGGTCAAACGTTCACCCAATTCACGCCGATGGCCATCCACAAGCGACTGCACACGGGAGAGAGGCCGTACTCCTGCGACGTTTGCAAAAAGACTTTCGTCTCCAGGTCGACGATGATGACGCATGCCAAAAAACACGTTACTTAAAACCGCTTCCTAGTGATCGTCGGTACAAACTGGAAAATATAGTAATACCTTTACTTTGTCTGTACGTTTTGCGATGGATCGATTACTATTCAGATGAAATTAACATTTTTATTTTCGATCTGCTCTAAATAATTGTATACAACAGTTTAAATTGAAGATGCAATATTATTTTCTCTGTATGGTACACATAATAGAGTTAAGTATACCGAAATGCCGCGTCGGAGAGTTTAAACCCCGGCCACGTGGTGACGACAAAAAAAATCGTTAGACATCGATCAATTCCTTTTTTGTTCATTTTCTTCGTGGCTTAGAAACATGCGTTATTTTCCTCATACTTCTTTCGTTCGTCAACATGAATAGAAATTTTCTTACAAAAAAAATCACTCGGCATTCGTCCTGCCATCTATTAGTTGTATTATGTACTGAAGGTTTAGGTCACACTTTATAGATAAGTTCTATATCTATAGAGGTCTTTCGTCTCTGACGATAGTATATCATTGCTATGCCAGCAATAATCGACTTTTCTCCCAAAGAAACGCACGCTCAAAATTTTCTACATAAAATTTTATTATCAAATTGCTGATGCTGATCGCGTTTATCTTTGAGACATTTTATTACAAAGTCTGAGCGATCGCGATTATAATAACTTGTTAACGGAAAATTTCACAATGAATATACCCAAAAATGCATTATGATCAAGTATCAGGTGATAACTGTTCAGGTAGTCTTATGATTTCTGAATCAAAATATAATGGAAACTGCTTTTGAAAGAACTTAGTCACTCTTGGAGTATTGTTATCAAAAGAAACAATTATTCATAAAAGAACTAGATTTCTATTTTAAAATTCACATAACACTCGTTTGATTAGAGGCATTGAATTGAAAAATGGTTTCAAGAACTTTTTTTCAATCTATTACATTTAATATTTGTGTGAGGATATGGTCAAATATATTTATGGAAGGATATTATTTCTATGTATAATGTTAGGAGAACCTAGTTGTGATATTAATCTAAAAACGTTGGAACATCTAGCGAATAGGCGTGACGAAAGATTTTGAAATACTTTTTCTTAATGTGGGTACACATTTACTATTCACAAAAAAACCTTCATTTCGGTAATCAACTTAAGTTTAACGAAGTTTAAAGCTATTCTTCTAATATTATTTCAAAAGCGCGCGAAAACAGCTCGCATGTGTCATGGCGTCGGTCTGACGTCACGCTTAGGTAAACATATCATTCTGTCTATGCGTAGTGAAGAAGGTAAACAAAACATCAAATCAATTCGTGTGATAAAAATTAATTCCAAAAATTATGAGTGGTGTGCAGTACCGCAGTGTAAAAACACATCAATAAGAACACCCAACAAAGTATTTGTACATGTTCCAAACAAGAAAATAATTAATAAGAAATAAGTGATTTAAGCTCGCACGTTGAAACCCGAATGAATATATATATATATATATATATATATATATATATATATATATATATATATATATATATATATATATATATATATATATATATATATATATATATTTGCTCTGGGCAAATCTTGCACTTTACTGTACAAATGTTTCCTTCCCGTTTCAGTTGCACACAACTGATTGCATCATCCCCATATGACCGAAATTAATAAGAACAAATACATTTGACTTGGTGATTTATCAGATTTTAGGTGTTTTCTATGAGGACAAATAATACTAGTACTAGTAGGTACTTATTGATTACAGAAATGTAGTTGTTTTATCGGGTCTTAACATGTTATTAACTCTGAAATGGCAACTTACAAGCTGTTAGGGAGCTAACCTCAAAAATGAACAATGACAAGTTTATTGTAAAAATAACCTATGAAAGTAAAATAAATTCGCATGAGTTCAAAACGGGTTTGATTATATCTAAATTGGATGTATCCAGGGTAAAGACAAATACAATTTACTTACAAGGAAGTTCCCACGTTTCTAAACTCAGACGAGCAAAATTCTTCATTTGTTGGGAGGAAATCGCCCAACATTAATACATCAATCCTGGGCAAATTTGAGCTATTTGCCTTAACAAAGCTTGGTTCCATTGTTATAGTAGAATGGAGTCGATAAATCACACGTAAAATAATAAAAAAATCAATCCAAATGTGTAATCAGTAGTATTCACAACAACAAAACACAGTGAATGAGAGTACTGACAGCGTAGTTTACCTAAGCGTGACGTCATGCGCTGTGATTGGTGTTTCAGTCAGAATGGTCGATTGCAGTATTTTAATGTATTATTTTATTGAAAATCTTAGTAATCTGAATTTTTTAAATGAAACTAAAGCATTGTTTTAAATTTTTTTTAGTATGAATTTTCTCCTAAAATCATTAAATCGACAATTTTTTGATACTGTCGTCATGCCTATTTGTGCAATTTATTTTGTATTGACCTTTTCCGGACCGAAATCAAATTTATGTCTATATAATCGTTTATTATAAAAAATACGGACTATCCTGCAGGATATGTTCATTCCATATAACCATTAAGAACATAATTATAAAAAACAATGGAACCTACTTTACATGTTATACATTTCCAGATTGTACAGGAAACGTTTTGGCTGCTATAGCATAGAACACATCTCAGGGATGTGGACCTTACTGGCATATTGCACGCTTTTTTTCCGTATTTAAAAGGTAGAATTGGGTTTTTGAAAAAAAAATTATCGATTTAATTTTATGTATTTTGAAACTTTATCATAAATCATCTCTTAAATTCTTTAAAAATTATTTATGAACTATTTAAAATTGATAAAATTTTACAAAGAATCGTAGGTCGACAAACTCGCCACGATGAGTGGCCATGTTTGTAACGTCATAATGTTGAAAGAATTTTCTCGATAGTGTCAAGAGCTTCTACGTATAATTGACTAAATATGACGAAATTTAGTGAAAAAAATTATTTGTAATAGTGTCTTTCATTCATTCATGTGTGATAAACGATTTATAAAGGCTTATTTCGATCATATACTTAATGTATAACATCTTCTGAACAATTCGAGGGCATGTTACATTTCCAGCAGTCCCATCCTTATCTCAAATTGAGACTTATTCGATAGTGGATGGATCTAGAATCTAGATAATTGGACAGTAATTAAACAAAAATTCGGTCCATCCACCTCACAGCAGCTAATCTATCGGTAGAAATGGGAAAAACAGAGCTATTCGTTTCATATTTTTAGGAGACTTTGAGTTCTGGGTTTTCTTCCCTTCCTGAACGTTCATAAAGTAATAGATCAACAGATCGAAAATAGTGGTCGAAAAATACCGTCAAACGGGGTTACCTGAATCTTAAAAAAAGGCGTTTTTCATCACTTTCGAGAAGTATTGATACAAAAAATGATGTAGGTTCGGCAAACTTTTCGAAAGGCTCAAGTCAAAAAAAATTAAGGAAAGGCCTTCATTTTTTTGGTAAAATCTTATTCACTTCACCCACCACTTTGGGTTAAAATTAATTAGGCATTAAAAACGCGAGAAGACCCATTTTAAAATAATCTGAGATAAAGTCAATAAAAAAAATATTTTTTAAACAAAATCGAGGCTAAAACTTGAAAAAAAAAATACGAAAAAAGTAACAAAAGAATATTGCATTCCAAAATAATAAAAACTTAACGAAATAACAATTATTCCAACCTTTTCCATTTATCGTTGTCGATGTTAAAAGCAAACTTTCCCCTTTTCCCTTTTTTAATTATTTGGTCACGGGTAATTAAACAATCTTCTTCAATTTCCGTATAAACAAAATAGTCTTTCTCAGAAATTGCTTTTTTTCTCATGGCATTTGTTGTAAGTTTATCACCACAATTATTTTCTATTTTGCCAACAAATAGTCTATCTCGCTTCTCAGTGGCGAACTTAACTATGACAAATTCGCCAACGGCTCGTTCCATGGAAGACTGTACCATAATTGTTGGTAGCTTTTGATGTTGAAGACTGGGAGGTAGAATCTTCCAAGTCATTTTCCATATTTTCCGGATCGCTTGTGCCAATTTCTTCATTTAAATCCATATCTTCTTCACACGTTTCTTTTTTTTTTGTCGAAATGTTGTGTTGAGTCCCGTATTTAAATATTTAACCTCATGGTCACTTCGTTTGTTTTGTTGGGTTTTATTGGATCGTGGCTCTGACTTTTTGTTCAATCAAACAAAAATTGCCACTAAGTCTGGCAGTCAGCTGATTAGTGCTGTCAATATTTATTGTTCCGTTTTTGCACTAGTCAGAGATGGTTTTTTGGATTAACGTCGATATTTTATCACTTTGGATTTCGGATATGAGCTTCAAGAGATCAGCAAAGACGTCGGTCGGATGACTCTTCCATCTTCTCTGCGTTTTCTCTTGTCTGTTTTGTTGGCTCCGTGTTGGAATCACTCGGATCGGATTTGGGAGTCGTGACATTCGACAATTTACGAGAGGCGTTTGACAAGGTCCTATATGTAATTATTCGCTGGTTGGCCGGAAATGATTCGCATCTACGGTAACTTGCCGGATGTGGGTCGCTGCAATCTGCATACTTTGCTGGTTCGGAGCGGGGTTTAATGCATACGGCACTGAGATGTGTCTCTCCGCATTTGATGCATCTCGGTGGGGCGTGGTATTGACTCTGTCCATGATGGAACCTTTGGCATCTCGCTCTGGATTCGGACGCTGGTTCGGGAACTTCTGGAACGACCTCGCCCGTGGTGTCCATTGATTCGAGAACCTGGAATTGGTTTCTTCCTTATCTTCTTGATATTTCCGGTATTTTAAATGATCGACTGGAATGCGACTTTTTCGGGCCCGAGTGTCTTGTTAGATAGGTGTTATGTCTTCTTCATACGGAGGCATCTTTCCTTCAGTTCATTGAATTCTTCTGGGCTGAGAGATTCGAGAAAATCGTATTCTTCCTTGGCTGTAGCTATGTTCTGAAAAGAACACAGCCGTGAACACATTGCAGAATAGAAACAGACGTTTCTTGCTCATCGCATGATATTTATTTTTGTGGACGGTCTTTTTTTGGCGTTGGAGGGATAATGTAGATAATAAATATTCGCTTGAGACACTCTTTCCCGCTTGGATCTTAATTTTTTACCTCATTTTATCGATTGATTAGGTGTAGTTTTCCAATTTTCTAGGTGACTTACAATTTATTGTTTGAGTCCATGCCAGGTTATCATTTTCTATAGTGTATCTCCTAACATTCCATGGAATTTTATGTGAAACTTTTAGGGATTAAAGGGCACAATTCCAAATGCACTAAAACCAACAATTGAATTTTTATTAGATCTTTTCAATAGCCTCTCTATTTTATTGAAGATCGTTTTAATTTGAAATAAGGAGTAGAATTTGTAAGCAATATTTATTTTTCGTAATACATAAATATCACACTTTTGTATGAAATTGTTCAAAACATACTTTGGGATGCAGTCAACAATCGCATTTTTTACAAATAAAGTTGCTCTTTTTTTTTACACACTTGGCATCTTCTGTCTGATTCATTATATTTAATTATATGTCCCACATTATCAAATTGAGAAGATTTCATGGAAGGTAAATTTGTTCTTCCTCTTGATGGCATCTTTCCATGTGTGTTCAAAAAACCAACAGCAATATAACGACGAAAAACCAATAATGATGCACAGTTTGGATCATCAGGATTGAGTCGCTTCATAAGTAACCATGCGTTGGAAACTATGGTATCCAGAAGATAGGCGAAAATTGGCCAATACCATTTTCTTTGCCGTATTCTGCTTCTGTAAAGTGCTATCAGGCCATCCATTTTATCAACACCTCCCATTCCTTTGTTGTAATTGGCAATCAATTTTGGTCCTACACCACCTTGAGGTATTAACAATTTCGTCTGTTTCAAAATTCGATGCCACAGTTACTACTTTATTGTCCTTCTATTGTACCACCAGCGTATCATCTTTGTCCACAAATTTATAAGTACCCCTGTCTTGCGATTTCCAGAAATTCTTTTCAGGAAGCGGACAGTGTCCTGTTCGATTCTCGTGTAATGCCTGGTCCTGGGTGCTAAATTAAACACAGGTTCATACTATACTTTCTATATTTAATTGTATAGTATTATAGGATATAGGCTTAGTGCTAACCCCTCGGGCAGCGTGACGAGTCTATACCTCAGTCTTACTTCTTACGTTCTTATCTCTCCGATCTTCCATCGGGTCTTATATGTAATGTTTATACAATAACTGCTGAATGTGCGACCTTGGCCAGGCACGTTCCGTTTACAACAATATATCTATAACTAAACATTCTTGTTTACTATGTAGTAACGAATCGAGACACTGACCTACTTATCTACTCACCACACTCGCGTATAGTTCCTGTAGCACAGATTTTATTTTCCGACAAATATCCAAGTAGATGCAGGCTAGTAAAATAATCTCTCTTCACTAGAGTTAATATCCTCACTTGTTTCGGTCGCCACAGAAGAGACCAAATCCATGTTTGATTGTCGAAGTAAACTTTGTAGCCGTTATTTGGTATAATTTCCGATTTTTCTAGTAACTTGAGCACTATATCGCCCCCAAGGCCAAAACCTCGTTCTTCAGTGTTATCTTGTAATTTACCTGTATAAACATCGAAAGACACCATGTATCTAGAGCCAAACGAATTGGTTTTCCTTTTATATATTGCTTGCCATAGTGATTTCCGTAGTACGGTATCATACTCTCGTCAATGGAAATACTTTCCTCTAGTCCGCCATGTTCTCTAAATCTATCATTGAGAGTTTCTATTACAGGTCTTAGTTTGTAAAGCTTATCGGAACGGTCAATTTGCATGTTATCATTGAAATGTATGTGATGTAATATGGTTTCGAAGCGATTCAATCGCATACTATTTTTCAAAATTATTGGTACATCAGATGTAGTGTTCCAGAACATTCTCTTATTCGGGTACTTCGCATAACCAGAAAGTAACAAAGCTCCAAGTATTACGTACAACTCGTCTCTGGTGAAACCAAGATCAATGTTTTTTTTGTTGGGAATATACATTAGTCTGGTGAACTATAATATCCAAAAGTTCTACGTCGAAAAAAAGGCTAAAAAATCTATTGGATTTTTTGCCAAATGTGCTGCTGCAGATGGTAGACGAGGCTCACAAATTTTATTCATAGTAAAGTCAGGAATTTCTTGTAACCAGGTTAATTGGTTTTCGCACGGGAAACTTTCCTTTTTTTATTATTGCTTGGTCCAGGTTGTGGAAATAATTTTGCAAATGGAATCAAATCATCTGCATCATAATCATCGTCAACTAGATGTCTTATTTCGCCTCCTTGACGTAGAATTCCTCGTGGGAGATGGTTTATGTCACCTATATGTTCGTCATCGGAGTCGTCGCTGTCCTCATCCGTGTCCCCTTCGTTCACTTCCGGGGGCTCTATGAAAATATCTAACGGCTCATCTTCAATGGAATCGTTTTCAACTATTTCTAGGAGCTGATGAAGCGATAATCTGTAAAGATAACACATTTTACTAAAAACACTCGATTAGTATTCTATGCATGGAGTCCCTTATAAGGGACGCCCCACAAAATTGAGTCTACAATAATAAAAATGAACTTAAAATAAGGAACGATAATGTCAACAGTTACATCTGTCAGTTATAACAAAAATCTGTAAATACTGTAAACTATATATGTTGTATACGCGCACAGAAAAAATTATTACTTACCCGCCATGCCTAGTAGAATGAAGGTTCTCATCCATAATGAATTCAAACTAAAATATTAGCACTAACAAAGATGTATCACTGTCGACCGATTGCCTCAACTATCTCGAAGCGACTGAGAACTACTATCCAACCTGCGTAATATCGGTACCGGCACAAACAAAGAAATTATTCCGTAGAACTTTTTGACATGGTAATTTTTTTTAAATAAGAATATTGTTGAACTAGTACTCAAACTATTCTCTGAGTCAAACCATCCGCTCATACTTCCGTTGTATCTAGCTCCCTCAATTTCGTTCCTCTGCCCAGCCTTTGTAGGAACATGTTCATTGTTTTCAATTCCATATTGTTGACAATAACTGGTCTTTACAGTCGGTGCAACTCATGTGTTCATTATATTTTAAAATAGGTGACGGTTTTATTCGTACCACACCCCTTCTGTTTTCCTGGTCCATCATATTATGTGGATATTGTGTAGATGGGTATGGGACTTCCTTTTTGTCATTTCACTTCCCAGCTAAAACACCGTTTCTATATTTTCCAATATTCTCGCCTTTCCGTAATTGAGCCGTTTTTATTTCTGTGGAAATATCTTGACGTTTTTCATTTATCGTCCCAGTACAGTACGTATTATTACGTAAGAGTTCGTCGGCAAGCTCAACGCCTGCGTAAAAGTTGTCAATAAAAACGGAGTGGCCCCACCCAAGGTAATTTCTCATCAAGTTAAGCACAATTATTTTTCGAATGAACCTTACCAACTAAAGAATCTTTGGAACCCGTGTAAATATGCATATCTAATTCCATCCCTTCATATTCCGAGGACAAACAATTTGATACCGTACTTGTGTCTCTTATTCTTGATAAATTGTTTAAAAATTAGTCGTCCTCTCCACAATACCATGGACTCATCTATAAATAAGTATTTTGCAGCTTGCTATGTATTGTGCATTTTTTTCGTTAAAAAATTAAGAAACGGACGGATCTTGTTAATTTTATCACTAGTTGTTCAACTCCATGTCCATAAAATCATGCTCTTGTGACGTTTACGAGATATTTTCAACCATCATTGCAGTCCCATGCGACTCGTTTGTACGTCTAATCACTCTAAGCACATCATCAGGAATTTTATAAGAACGACAATACTTTCCTGACCTTCGGAGTTCATGACATTCGATTCCTCAGTTTTGTTTCGACCAAGCTCATTTGTCTGAATACTCTCTCTATTTCTGCATTACAGGATTATCCCCAGGGTCTTTATACTCGAAAACCTTGGACCAGAACTCGATGGTTGAATCTTTATTTTTCCATTCTACATGGTTGATATTTCTCCATTGCACAACAATGCGTTCAATTTCAGTTGCGTTATTACCAAATTCTTGAGAAATTTCAACGATTTGTGGCTTAATTGATTTCAAGGTTTCTCGCACAGCAATCATGTTCATTATTTTTAGGCTCCGAACATTTGCTGGGAGCCTTGCTCGCATCTCCTGAACGAGCTTCAAAGTAAACTGCTTACAACGGTGGCGTAGGTTCTGATGGTGGAACCTTTATTTTTACATTCTACATGGTTGATATTTCTCCATTGCACAACAAAGCGTTTAATTGAAGTTGCGTTATTACTTAATTCTTGACAATTTCAACGATTTGTGGCTTAATTGTTTTTAAGGCTTCTCGCACAGCAAACATGTTAATTTTTCTTTGGATCTGTACATTTGCTGGCAGGCTCCTCGTCTCCTCGACGAGCTTCAAAGTAAACTGCTCATAACGGTGGCGTAGGTTCTGAGCTGTTTCGGATGGAGGTTTATATTCCTTAATCATATTCTCTACGCCAAATCCCATGTATGGAGATGGATCCACATAACTGTCTAAACAGACATCAGACAAAATATCAACCTTTGCTGTGGACATCAAAATACGTCTAGCCACTGACTCAATTAGTCCCACTAAATCATTAAACAGTTTGGTCGGATCTTGGTCGTTGCTTTCAAAATTTTCATTAACTCTTTGTTCTTCATCTAAAATTGGTAATGAGTAGAGGAGATGTAGATGATTGATGGGATCATTGTACATATTAAACAGTATTTCTGCCATACAGCAGTTTTGCTCTTGCCTGACGATTTCGAAATGTGTTTTCAATTTCAGCCATTGATCAGTTATTCTACGGACAGCTGGTTCGATGGACAACCATCTGGTATCGCACATCTGAATAATTTTCAGAGGTTCTTCACCAAAATTTAAACTTTTATAAAGTTCTTTGTAAAATAATTGCCTATTGGACGAATGGCTGAACCAGTAGTGAGTTTCGTGCATCAAGAATTCAATATTTCGTGGTAGGGTTCCTTCGGATGCATGGGTAATAGCCAATTGTAGGGAATTACATAGACACCGCACCAAAATAAGTTCAACGGGATTACGAAAAGTCTTGAACGACACACGGCCGATACGTAAATAACGGATTCGGTTTATTTGCTACATATCGGCCTTGTAACGTTATAGTTATTTTCGTAATCCCATACTGTTATTTAGATTTAACGGTATTCAAATGAAAATTGAAAAGTTAATAGGGAGTTTTTGAGTTTCTATTTAAAGTCAACGTAATTATCGTAAACCGTTATGTTGAGTTTGCGCAGAACGGAAAACGTTATTAACGGGTTGAAGATCCTAAGAGTTTTTGAATTCAAATTTATTGCGAACGTCAAATAAGTATAACCTCTCTTGTGTTCTTGTATTATTTTTTGTCGGGTGATTTTTCCAATTTTCATCAACTATTATTAGCGTTCTTTGGGTAAATTATCATGGAAGATGTAATAGACTATATAGCGATCAGGCGCGGGGGTGTGGATCATAATTTAATGAGAGGTATAATCTTACTTAACATCTTTGAAGTGGAACAAGAACGTGAAAATATTGATGGAAACATACCCGGATTCGATTTGTATAATATTGAGGTTGAAGAGGTGAAAATAAGTTTCCGTTTTCAAAGAGAGGATTTGCCACGGTTATGCCAAACTTTGCAGATAACAAACCCAATTGTCTGGACATAAAGCAACTGGTAAATGCAATAGTTTGTAGTAATAATTGTGATTAATTTGGGCAAATATATTTCTTAGGCATCGAAGGTTATGTATTTTACTGTTCTCATTGAAAATAATTTTCCTGTTATAAGGGTAATGTACTGCTGAATCACTGACCAAATATCTGGGTTTTCAAATGGATTATTACTTAGAACCACTCTAAGAAGTAACAGATCCTCCATATCTGTAAATCGTAGTCTTTTTTCAACTATCATGGCAAGTGAACAAAACCCGTTGAAAAAATATCAAAATCAGCTGTAAATAAACAAACCAAAATAGCACTGTGACATAACCAATAAAAATACGGAAACTGTCAATCTCAAAACATCAGATCGCAGACTCGATTGATGGTTGCCACATAGTAAGAAATAACATTTTTTGCGAATTTTTAATACAAAGGAAGAAGTTTGGAACGAATTAGCACGATAGTATATATGATATTAGTCACTTATCATAGTTTAAATAGTCTATTTTTCTTTAGTTTGTAACAATTTAACACAAGCGCGTTTAAATTTGTCAACACCGCGAATATAACGGACGTTTATTAAGCGAACGTTAAGGTCCCGTTGATAACGTAGTACGTTATCGGTTAATAACCGTCTCGGTAATTTCAAAGCTTCTGCGCATGCTCAGAATAACCGAAAACGTAATTTACGTGTAAATTTAGGGTCTCAAAAAACGGCCGTTAAAATGTTTTAACGGCCTGTGGCCGTTAAGAAATCACTTGTTCAAATATGTATTTCAAAACTTCATTCTGCTTACAATAACAACATTGAAATCTTGGATCACATCGAGTTGGGAGAATAAACCTCTGATTTTTCTTTCGCATAGGACCATAGTCTAATAATACATCTTCATTAACCACCTTTACATTCTTGCTTGTACGCCACATTTCAAAATTTTCATATTCTTTTTGATATCGCTCTTGAGTTATTTTCGGCAGTAAATCAACACTGCAAGAGTAAATCAATGCTGCACATGATTATCCCAATATTTCTAAAGGAATTTGATTTTGTTCCTCAATTTCATCCATGAAAGCGAACACGAGAACACAAAAAACTGACGTTGTTTATAAAATTGTCAGTGTTCCATGACAACAGAGTGCACGACGTTGGGATTTTTCTTAAGAATTACGAGGTACGGGGTTTGTTCTTTCTTCTGAATCAAAATATAACTATTGTGCATTGATTTTTACTTATATATGTTATTTTCCTATGCACGGCAATTTGACGAAATGCTACAACTGGAATAAATAACACTGAAGAGTATCGAAATGCTTTTGAGCTGAGATGATTCGCTGCATTTATATTAGTTAACATGAATTGTAAATTTATCCATGTTGTGCATAATAAAAAGCTCCTTGGGAAGATAATTTCACAACTATTCAATTATAAAATGATTTTTCTTTTTTAACTTATAATCGTAGGTTTTTTTTAAACTCAGATTGCTTTGTCAGTTACTCTAAAGTTCATGTCAATAAAGTTCTGAGTAAATTAAAAAAAACAGACAAGGTATAACAAAAGATTTTTTACAGTTTGTACTTGACCTAAACTTCTCGTGATGAAATATTTTTAAAGACTGTATAATTTCTAAGATATTTTTTACTTTTTTTTTACAAAATAAATGTGATTTCAAATGTTTTTAATGTTTCATTAATATTTCCTCCTATTTAGAACACACGTTTTAGAATATCTGTTCTTTATAAACAAATTGGATATATTTGTGCGGATATTATCTTTAATATGTTTGAAAATGTTGACATCAAAAACGAACTGGAAAACTACTTGATTGAAAATTTATATTTGATTAGTTTCTAACAAACAGTTCAACATCCTATACAAAAATATCGATGTTTTTCCATGTGAAAAAAGATATAATTTTGTATATTTTTTTGTTTTCCAAAAATAAATTGCTGATGATTCTTAGCTAAGATCAGTAACATTAAATTTTTCAACATTCTGAGTTTAACAGTAGTTCTATGGCCTCAAATAGTGAACTTCACTCAGAGAGAGTAGAACATTAGGTGTTTTAGTATCCATGCAATGACAGCATCACATGAAGAGTTGTTTATTACTAAAGTAGAACTTTATGCACTCGTACACATAACTGATGGCAGTTGAGATATAGTCCTAAGAACTTTTTGTACGAGCAGAGATTTACCCTATGTGGCAACAAACTATCCTGGATTGATCAAGTCCTGGTCTGATGCAAATTTACTTTGCTTCAACGTAGATAAAACCGTCGCCTTGTTTTATAGAGATAACTCCCAGGATCTATTCCTGCAAAACCATGCCATTAAAATAGTCGATTCTGTCAGATTTTTAGGCCTCTTTATCCACAAAAATCTCAAATTTTCTCAGCATGTGCATGTCTTAGCTAAAAAATTATCATCGGCCTGTTTCGCCATTAAATCCATCTCAAGGGAATTAGATACGGCATCAACAAGAATTGCCTATTTTGCATTGTTCGTATCTCATGTTCGTTATGGTCTTCCCTTTTGGGGCTCATGTAATTCTTCACAACTTGACACCATTCTCAAATTGCAGAAGAGAACAATTCGTTACATGTTTGTACTGAAAAATAGGGCTCATTGCAAAACTTATTTCAGGAAAAATAGAATTTTGACGCTTGAATCTGTGTGCTTGATTCATAAGTATTTTCATGCCGTACCCTTGGTGTCACAGCACCAGGCGCGGATCCAGAGGGGGGAACGTTCCCCCTCCAAATGGCTCAAGCCTCACCTAATTATTTTGATTGGGAGCTACTCGTTTTACCATTGCCCAAAATACCAGTACCTTTTGAATATATGAAAGTTCCGTATTTGTGGAATTCTGGACTTCCATTGTCTATAAAATATCTGAAACAAAAATAGAAGAAAGAAATTTGATTAGTAGATGGCAAGTTCTTTTCTTTCTTTTATTTTTGTTTCAGATATTTTATAGACAATGGAAGTCCAGAATTCCACGAATACGAAACTATCATCCTGATTTTGAAATCTTAGTAACAACAAGAAGTTCACTTTTTTTCTATAATTATAAACTTGTTTTCTACACTACTGTGCCAACAACATAATGCACTATGAAAACATTTCTGGTAGTAAGGCTATTTATAATATTAATTCAATAGCAGACAAAAAGAAAGAGGTCTAATGATCCCTAAGGCACACCCATTATCACATATCTATGAAGACATAGTTCCTATCTTATCCAAGAGGATGGTATATTCAAGACTGTTGAACCCCTTTGACAAATTCAATTAAGCAAAAATAAGAAAATTCCTGTCTTCAAGGCAATTGACAATCTCTCTCATGAAGTCCTAAAATGTGCTGATCAATCTCCCCGCAATACATCAGTATCGTTTATTGTTCTGAAATCTAATTTCAAAATTCCTAACTTTTTAAAAATTTATCAACGAAAACCAGAAAATTTATAGCAGGGAGATGAATAAGCAGATCATTGAGACTTGGAGAGGTAGATAGCATAATTTACTTGTTGATCCAAATCACTAATTTATCACAATAGTTTATCCCTGAAATTGATAAAAATTATTGAAAAGCTTTCTAAATGGTAACCAACGCTGATTAAGGAATTTCAAGGAGGTTTATCTAACACAGCTATAATAAGAAATTGATGCCAAAATTTGAGACGATTCTGAAAAAAAATTGAAATTCACATGTGGGATTGAATCCGGTAGGTACCTCTGGATAAGGAGTGCAACCAAAGACCTTCCGTTGTAAGGTCTTTGAGTGCAACAGTATGTTCACGACTCTACCAATCTTGTTGATGTATATGGTTGTTTATGTTGACATCATTGTAGAGATAACAGTGAACACATTATTATTTTGCAATAAAAGTACTGAGGTCCCAAGTTTCATTGGAGGTTCTGATAGCAGAGTATTTTTCAAATTTTCAATCAATTTTAAGTTATGGCCTGATATTTTTAGGGAAATGCATCGGAAGCTAAACAAATTTTTGTTCTACAGAAGATGCAGTGAGAGAAATTCTCGGGATGAGGAGCCTTGTCGTCAAGTTTTTAGGACAAATGATCTTATGACTTTTACTGGTTTGTATATTTATAAAGTTTTGGTTTCATTCTTGCAAAATTGTCACTACTTTGAGGAATATAGGAATGTGAATAATACTCGAAAAGTCTTGCCATACAACTACCCAAGGCAAAATTTAGCTCTAACATAAAAAGGTGTTTTATATATGGGTATCAAAATTTTTAATAGTTTGCCTAAAAAGCTCAGAGATAAAAATGTTCTCTCTATTATTGAGAAAGATTTATATAGCTTCATTGTAAATTGTGAACCATACAATTTGAACGAATTCTTCACATATTGTATGTCTAATAGATGATCGGAGTGAATTTTATTTTGACCTATTCTCTACTCATTGTACTTTCTGTCATGTGTGTTTATTGTAAGAAATGCAGTGCTTTGGAGAATAAATACATTTAGTATTATCATTATGTCAATTTTGCTTCATTAATTTTGGATAATCCGAATAGTGAGCTAAACTAAATGACAAATCTATTCTAATATATCCATGATCCAGAGTTATTGTCTCAGCTTAGCTTTAATATACCTCGTTTGAACAGCAGAGGTTCACTTTGTTTCTATTTACCTACTCCAAGAACAAATATACTATCGAAATCTCCAATTTATTCGAGGTGCAAAAAGTTCAATCAGATATGCTAAAAAATTGATCTATTTTCAACATCCATTGGAGTGTTATGAACAGATAAACGAATACGTCATTTCTCTCGGTTCGGTAATATAAAGGCCCACACAACACATATAGTGAGGCAACTATCTCATTCTCTCACAGGCTAAATCCTATTCAGGAACATGTTTATCTTTTTGGGCCGCTTTTTAGTTTCTTCGAATTCTCAAATAACAACCATGCTAAAGAAGTCTCACTTCAATAATCAGAGTAATACCTAGGAAAAATTTTCAACATATAATAAAACTACTCAATATGAATAAACATCTCAAAAAAAGCAACTGTTGGAACAGGTATTTTAAGTTTGCAAATATTTTGTAAAATTTAAGAAATGCTTATATTTTCACAGATATATTGGCATGAGATACATTCTGAATTTTAAGTAAATTTATCAAAAAAAAAATTATTCTATGACATACATTGGTTTAAAGCCTAAGTAATATTAAAATGTAATATAAGTTCATTTCCTGAAAAAACATAAGTGGAAAAAATAAACTGCACTTATGTTTGATTTAATCACTATCTTCCCTCACAATCAACTTTAGCTCATCCCAATGTAGCTCTACTATAACCTGGCCAGGATTTTGCTCAATTAAATCTATTGTTACAGGTGCATATTCATCTAAGTCCAAAGGAGACCATCCTGTATACTGCAAAAACAGAAGGGTGAATTATAAGTTTTAGATTATTTACAGTATTATAAGATGAAATTAGAAATTATAGGTGAAAGGACTTACAACTGAAGTATTTTTATGTCTTATCTTGCCCTCATGTTCAAATGGTTCATACTTTTGCAATAGAGATTTTCCATCGATTCTCCAGATCAAAGGATGTTTTTTTGGATCACCCACCTTGGCTTCTTTTTTGGAAATAACAAAAGATCCTACCTGAGAAGTTATAAGATAAATCAATATGTTTTCCAAAGTTATTTTTATGAATAAAAATAGATTTGAAAACTCAATTCAATAATGATAAACTCCAAATTAATTTCTTTGTTTAGCTAAAAAACAAAGGACGCATTATACTTACAGAATAATTCTTGGAATTTGCAACTTTGTCTTCAGCTGCTTGTTTTGGGTCTGCTGTACTGGGAGTAGATTGGGTTTTAGAAGAAGAAATCTTTCTTTTCTTATTAATGCCATTCTTATTTTTAGGTTTCGATTTTTTTTCCTTCTCACTATCACTACTTTCACTTATTTCTAACGATTTTCTCGGTTTCTTAGCTGTTCTCTTAGATGTTCGACGCGTTGTTTTCTTTTTCTGAAATCAAGACACACCAATAATAACTTTTCATTTATGCTAATTGTAACATTATATATCCAAACATAAACATACCTCCGATTCAGACCAATCATCCGCGGAACTTTCGTAAGGTTCTGGATCATCTTCAACCTCTGAAAGGTCCATGTCTATATTCTGAGAATTGAAAAATATCCAAATATGAATAAATTTTATAACAAATTGTTATTATACAGTGTTACACAGTAATTCAAATAATAAAATAGTAATATTCTATGAATATTTCTAATCCAGTTCAATATATGCAAAAGTAAGCACAATATGCATCAAACATTAGATCAGCGTCAACGTCAACCACTGTTAGTTAACTTGCATTCCTGAATTACTGATAACAATTTTCACCATTTTGTATTTCACAGAATTTTTCTGGTGTAAGATGTAATCCGATGCTCGGAACACAGATATACAAAAAATAATCGATTATCTGTGTGTGCATTACAGAAAAACAAATTATATTTTATGTTTATGATTTTCCCTTCATGTAACAAATTCGTAGAACTGATTGATTATTGAAATATTTATTTAAACCTACTCAAAAAAATGGATGCCATTTTATAATGGCCAGTTTAATTTGAAGTTTAAGTATTAGAAAAGTACAATAATATAATCAAAGTGTCGTATTATAGCTTTCCAACTACGACACAGAGCGACACTGTGTGACACAGTGTTCATCGCTTCTTGTTCCAACTACGACACAGTGACACACGGACGAACACAAAAAAAAGTTGAGTTGGAGCGTGTAGTGTTTCAGTGCTACCAACATTTATGCATTAACGTTGGAAATAGATGATTATCATTGCATTATATCATATTAATATTTCACTTACAGTTTTCATTATTTAACATGATACAAAATTGGCTAATGAACAGAAACAGAAATCACTTGTCCATTCCCTTTTGAAATAACGATGACTGCGCTCTCTGGCGTTTTACATAAAAATCAAAAAGGCTTTCCAACAAGCACCCGTACACCGTGTTCGGTTTCGGTAATGTGACAGAGGGGTACGGTGCTGCCTTGCTGGAAAGCTCCCAAAGCATTTGGCCTAACTCTACAAAAAAATATAGTGAGAAGCTATATCTGGAATATACTGGAAGATCTTTCGGAAAACATATAAGCTAAAGCTGAATTCCATCACTCTCTTTGCAAGGAGAGAACATGGACCTTTTGAAGTCAACGGGTAAAATATCCGATTTCATGAAAAAACTCAAGTAATGGGGACGAAAATCAAAAGAAGGTGATATCCTCAAGATATGAATACCATATTTGAAGGGCATATATCACAACTCATTATCTGGTTTGAGACAGACTTTCGAAATGAAAATTTCGATAGATTTGCACGGGTTCAAGATACATTCAACACTAGTTCTCCATCTGAATTTACTTCTGCTCAAGAAGAGATTCTCATCGAGTTATCTTGCGACAATTGCTTGAAAGCGAAATTTAGCTGCATGGGTGGGATTGACCGAATTTTGGATTTTAGTAAAAGATGAATATTCCCCTTCTAAGTGCTCAGCGGATTTTTGTTCACGACATATCTGCACAAAGCTGAGTTTCAGGTGGCCACTGTACTGTAATGAAATCCAAGTACATAGTGAAAATCAACGTGAATGGACAAATGAGACTAATGAGAGTAGCCTTATCGAGTTTAATTCCACCTCATCAAACACTTTAATTATTATTTTCATGTTATTCAAGAAAAAATAAAAATATTAAATTTTGAAAATGTACAATTTCTATTTTCTTCAATATCCCTCTGGCGGTTAGTCATACTTTTACATATTTATATTAAGCTAGGGCGCCGTCAAATAATTTCAATTAGAAAAGGTTGTCGCGACTCGGAAAAGTTTGGGAACCATTGAGTCTAATTAGTATAATAAGGCCCCTACACACGGGCGTCGAAGTCTTGATACATCAACGTGCATCCAAGAACGTGCAACCAATAACGTTAATTTGGAAGCAAAAAACGGACGTTTTTGAATGCACAAACCGGATGAATGCCGCGTTGATGTTTTCTGAAATCGCTTGAATTTTTGGATGCGCATTCCAACGAACACGTGCAGGTGTCAACGGAGGCTATTTACCGTGGTGTGTTCGTTTTTAAAGCAGTAGCGGCGGTTAAGTTTATCAAATAATTTGTTATTGTAGTAGGTATTTCGAATGATAAGTTAAATATTTGATAAATTTGTATATTATTTACTAAAAATGTTTGCAGATAATTTCATCATTATGTCTGACTACTGAACAATGTCTCGGGAATTGCTACGGGAATTTGTAGAGTCGTACCGGTTGTGGCAGTCCAAATCAAAGCATGCAAAATATTGATAAAGAAACTGCAAATCATTCAACCAAATGCTACAAAAAGTACGGTTGTCGCTAAAATCAAAAGTCTTCGTGGTAGGTTTCGGAGATAAAATAAAAAACTTTTGATCTCGAACTAAACATTCCTTTTTCTCAGACATCTTGACTAACAGTTTGGCAAACTGGACAAAGCCGTACGTGTGTACGCAATCAGGTTGCACGCTGCACGTTATTGATTGCACGTTTTTGGATGCACGTCGATCATCGACGGACATCGCGCATCGATGTCTTAATACATCGACGGTCGATTATCGATGTTTTAAGATTAAGACATCGATGTCCGTGTTTAGCCCGCCTTACGATTAAGTTCCAAATTCCAATTTTTCAATGTATAATTTAAGAAAGCTTAGGTGGAGCATAGCACAAAACAAGTTAGGAAACACTGATCCAGGATAAATAACTTTAATATAATAGTTTGCCTTGCCCACTTCCTTTCCTCCAAAGAGGGAAGTAAACTACCACAATAACATAACCACAATGATGGAGTTGCACAATTTTTTTCACAATTAACATTTATCTTGCTCAACTCTGGCTGTCGCAACTAAAGATTCATTAGTGTTTTAGTGTTACAATTAAAATAAAAAACTTACAAAAATTGTTCTTCAGAATATAGAAACTAGAATTAATTAAGATGAAATCTGACACTCCTGAAAAGGTTGAAGATTATCCTGAAATTCCACATGAATTAGCAAAGTATGCTGATGAAATTAAAGCAACAGTGAGAGATACTGTTAGTTTCGAATTGAAACCAGTTAAGGATTCAAATCCATGGCAAAGCAAAGTGGGAGGAATTCCTTATCTTCCTGTAGGAGAAGAATACCCATGTAATTCAGAAGGTGAACCATTAACTTTTCTAATGCAATTTAATTTCTCTGAAATCCCAACATTGGTTGGTTATCCAACCGAAGGTATTTTGGGATTTTATGTTGATGGAACAGATATGTATTTTGGAAATGATTTAGAGAATCCGTCAAATAGGGATGGATTTAAAGTATTATATTTTCCAACTATAAAAAGTGATAAATGCAAACTTCAATTAAGTACTCCAGAAAATAATTACGAAATTGAAGGTCCTCTTGATGAGAACTGCAACTTGGTTATGGAATTTAATCTCGAAAAGCAATATATTACATCTGGTGACTACAGATTTGATAAACGTGTTTCTTTTGGAGATGATGATGATATAGTTGACGCTTATGCTAATGCATTTGGAACAATGGGACATCATTTAGGAGGATATCCTGTGTTGTTGCAAGGTGATCCTAGGCATCGCCATGAAGATTTTTTGGAATATGAATTACTTGCGCAACTTGACAGTGATTTTGGAATTGTCTGGGGTGATTGTTCAGGTTCAGGAGGATTTTTCATTCATCCTAATGATCTTAAGGAATGCAATTTTTCAAAAGTTTTATATAGCTGGGAATGTTGCTAATAATTTATAGTTGATCCCTTTAATATTTATATTTTATATTATTTGAGTTACTATACTGTTTTAGTATACTTACATTCAAGAATATATAATTCAGTTTTCATATCATTATGTTTTATTCATATTACGTTAATAAGTCTTATGAGAATATTGACTGGCTTCTTTATAAACCCTGTTGATCTTGCAAATAATGCAGTTATAGATTCCAATTCTTTTTCTCGAAAATAACTGGATAAAGAAAAAGGGGATTACTAAAATAATGTCTTATAAAATGTTAGGGGAAGCTTTCAAGTGTTTCCCAATATAATGTAGGTACATTCTGTACTATTTTTTGCTTAATTTGCTAGTTGTACTATATTCTTCCAGAGTCATAGCTGGCAAAAATATCTGACTAGTTAGTCAATGATAAAATTATGTTAATATTTTATCTCATCGCATGTGAATATGTTGGTAAATTTATCAAGCTATTGATGCTTGTATATATAAACACAAGCATGGTTCATATTCAGTATTTAATTATTTTTGAAGAAAATTATAGGGTATGCAAATTTGAATTTCTAAGTTGAAATTTTTTGTTGCTTCCTGTTAAGTTTTTTGTTCCTGTTGTCTTAAATTGTAATTATAATGATGTCTGTAATTGTAAATTTTGATTTTTGTAATATATTTTATGTAATATTCTTGAAATCTTATATGAATAAATATATATCTATCTATCTTCAATCGATTATTTTGAGTAATAAAATTTCAAAACATACTTAATGGTAGCAAACTAGCAAAACAGGTGTACCGCAAACCATTGTTGTAGTGTCCATCCCTGACAACAATACCATGCCTAAACATTAATTTTAGCAGTGATTTATACAGAACATTTAGTAGATTATGACGAAGAAACTTATGTATGAATAATTAATCTGCAAAGCTCAATGACTTAAGTGTTTACTTATGTCCTTTTTCAGATTTTTATCAAGAATATTTTAGTTGGTTAGTGCTTCCTATGTTATAACACATAATCCAAATGTTTATTTTGATTCAAGCTAGGTCTGCTCATGTATTTCAATAAGAAAGTATTATAAATATTTCATGTTAGTTATAGTTGTGAATGAAAAATGGCGTAAAGGCGTAAATGATAAGAAAAAGGGAAAGGAAAAAAGTAAACACACGTGTTTCATTCCTCCCTGAAGTATGTGTCAAGGAGGCGGGCAGCTTGAGTTTGGGATTAACTCCTTCAGCCAGATCAGAGGATACACTTGTATGTACAAGTGCATTAATGATAGGTGAGACGGGATATTTATGGAACATAGGAAGTGTGGGTAGGGTTCAGAGGATTAATACTGGCCCAGCATTCGCCTTATAAGTTTGCAAGCAGTGACTTACATTACCATGAGGAAACCTCTGAAAAAAAACTCATGGCAGACCAGTCGGCCCCGGGGTTTGAACCCGAGACCTCCCAAATACTAGCCAGCGTACCTAACGTACTCAACTAACTAGCTTGGTAAATGATAAGAAGAGATATTAAATTCAGTTAGTTTTTGGGAATTAAGTCATTTTTATAAAAATAAGAAGATATATATATATATATATATATATATATATATATATATATATATATATATATATATATATATATATATGTATATATTTTTTTCTTTTTCTCGTAATATGTTCTTGCTGTAAGGTCACATTAAATCACAGCACACCATTAAATGATGCATTTTAGTTGTCGTGCAAATGATTGTTTATTGACGTTTCGACCATTTTATGGTTGATGGATAATTTGTTGATTATCTACGTTAAGGTTTATAGATTTTGAAAAAGGCCATAAAATGGTCGAAACGTCAATAAACAATCATTTGCACGACAACTAAAATGCATCATTTAATGTGACCTAACACCAAGAACATATTACGAAAAAAATATATATTAGGTCAAAGAAAAACCAAAACTAAAAAAATATATGTATATATATATATATATATATATATATATATATATATATATATATATATATATATATATATATATATATATATATATATATATATATATATATATATATATATATATATATATATGTATCTATATATAATTATTTATTTGAATTTTTGTTGCCTATTTTTAACTTTTTGAAAACTATTAGCAATAATAACAGGTTTGGTGAATCTCAAAAAACTCGATTTTATAAAAAAGTTTACGTTTCGCCACGACATTCGTGGCTTTTTCAAAACTTTTGAAATATTGAAATTTCTTTGACATTCATTGATTTGAAAAAACTGAAGACTACTATATGTTTCATCAAAAAAATTTTTTCTAATTTTGACATATAAAGTGACACTTTTCAAAACTCATCGACGTTTTGAAACGTTTTACTTTTCGCAACTGTTTACGAAAAGTAAAATATTTCGCAACTGTTGATGAATAGTAAATTTCGCCATTAATTGTGAAAAAAAAAAAATATATATATATATATATATATATATATATATATATATATATATATATATATATATATATATATATATATATATATATATATATATATATATATATATATATATATATATATATATATATATATATATATATATATATATATATATATATATATATATATATATATGATTAACAAAACTAAATTTGATTTTACTACGTTTATTATCACAAAATATAAACGTAGTAAAATCAAATTTAGTTTTGTTAATCATGTTAAATTATCACGTAGTAACGACGGATTCCATCAACTATATATATATATATATATATATATATATATATATATATATATATATATATATATATATATATATATATATAGCACATATACAGCACGGTGCTGACTTGTTGGAAAGCTACCAGTAGAACTTTAAGTTATATAGAATAGAACATAATTATCTTTCGTATGAATTTATGAATAGACGGGTAGTTAACTTAGTTAACGGATTGAGTTTGTTTAGTTAATTTTGAAGTTGCTTTGTCTAAGTCGCCCCATTATACATAATGGTAAGCTATAGTAAGTGTCTGCCCAAGACACTACTAACTCCTTATCGATAAAGAGTGCTGTGGCTTCCATCATCAGTTTAACAGCATGAGATGGTGGCTCTCAGACGCAAAACACCTGAAAAATTAACACTCTATACGTCATACGTGCTTATAATTTTAGAAGATTTCCCTCGATTTTCCATCATCAGATTTCAACTTGATGAAAATGAGACCCCACCTCAGGAGAATACCGCTCCAGACAAAAAAGATTTTCAAATTTTTTTTAATATTTGACGAAAATGTCGATCAATATACATAAAAAAATACATACAGACAAACATAGATTTTTTTAAGTTGGTTAAGAAAACAGTTTAATTAAGTAAAATCTGGGAGAGAGTAAGATTAGTAAGGCGAGAATAATTTTCTTGGTTTACTGTACATACACAAATTTAGTATAGTGAACAAAAGTTAAGAAATAGCGTTTCAGCTCAATTAATGTTGAAATTATGACTATATCAAACTAACTTAATCTGTTTTTAAGAAACTTTTTTGAATACATTAGGTTTTAGGAAGTTAATCTGGATATCGGACTCATTTTAAATTACTCAATTTTCGGAAACTTGATCTGAATGAATATACGGTGAATTGAAAATTTCTATTGCTTTTCTGACGATCAGCAAAAAAACTGATGAAAGACATGTATTTTTTAAAATTTCTGTTTCAGGAAGACCGAAGACCACGTTCACAAACTACACCGTTACACCGATAGTTGCGATAGATGATACAAATGGACAAATGGAAACGTTGTCGTAGACGTAGACAATCGCTCACAATCGCTAAGAGTGTAAACTACATAATGTAGTTATTGTTTTCCCAGCACGAGAGTAAAGCCCACTCTTTTTTGCGTACAGTGCAGCGAAAAAACTGAGGGGTCTTGAGGATTGTTGTTTTTTGAGAGTAGTAATAGTAATCCTGCAATTTTGACATTTTGACAAATAAGGTGCCATTTTGATTTTATCTGAGGCGTGTTTGGATGTTTGATGATTATAATTTCAAAGTCCTAGAATACTTTAACTTCAATTTGATAATATATATAATGAAATTTATTTGCATTAATTTTATATTTTAAATCAAAAGTTTTTTATTCGATAATTTTTCTAAGGATATATAAAGGTATGTTCAAAATGTCAATTCAATTCCTCTAATCTAATCAATTTTTCACTGCATATAAGCTGAAGTGTATAAAAGTAAATAAGATATACGAAAATAATATTTAACAATAGATAGTGCAGTTGTTCAGTTTTATTTTCTAGATCCATTTTGTGTGAAAGGAATTGAAATTGACCGAATTTTGGATTTTGTGTATAGTGTATTATAATTTCGTAAATGTTTCAGATGATTAATTTAACTGTGAAAACATTGGATTCTCGAAATCATCAGTTTACTGTCGAAGATGATGTAAGTTCATATTTCTTGCAATAAGTTGAAATTGAATTACCTGTTTTGACTGTTTTAGATAACTGTTGAGCAATTTAAGCAACACATAGCAGAAACTGTAAATATTCCTGCTGAAACACAACGCATCATATATTGTGGTCGTGTTCTTCAAGATGCCTCGAAGCTCAATGATTATGGTGAGTTTTATCCAAAAGAAAATATAATAGATTGAATAGCAATTGGAAAAATTAAATTTGCATTAATCTTTTCAGTTTTTTTACTTTGAAAATATTTTAATTTTATTTCAGATGTAGATGGAAAAGTAGTGCATTTAGTTCAAAGGCCCCCACCAAGTGCTAATCCACCTAGTTCTCGCTCTAGCAGATCTTCTTCACCACATCCTCAACGTAGAGTTTTTCGGGGCTTGGATCATGGCAATGCAATGTTTCTTGGCTCAGTTGCTTTCCCTACTAACCTCATGGAGTCCCAAGGAATTGTACCTCCTCCCCCAACACATAGTCATGCTGGCAGCCGACTTAATGTTGCTAGAAGGTAAGAATTCGATTGTCTCTTAGTTCTAGGTTTTTATGCTCCAATGTTGCTTATATTAGTTTATTATCTAATACATCATATGTATTGGAATTAAAATATGAGTTGCATTGTTTAGGAGTAGAATGAAATAGTCCACTGGAATCGATTGTATAATATTTTAATATATATTTTGTAATAATATGGTAATAATGTAAATACATCACTGACATGCCTGAAATCAAATGATGCAAGCTCTTTGAGGGTGATAACTGTAAGGTAACAAGTCTTAGTGAGTACTTTTAGAAATGGAGTCTTCAACCAAGTGCTACAACGACGGTATTTTCCTTTCAATTTAAATAAAAAGATGACAAATAGGGAACTGTAAGACTACCTTGATAAGTTGCTCAAGCAAAATAAACACCCAAAATTCCTTGGAGTTACCATAAATAGGACATTCAGATTCAAAGAACACTGAATAACAATGGCAGCAAAACTTAGAACACATCACATGATATCCACTCTTTACAAAAGCTATATAAGACCAAAAATAGAATATGCATTTACTGTGTGGAATCCATATTATGTAAAGGCTATTGAACTTCTTGAGAAAATCCTGTGTATAATGACAAGAATTTCCCCAGATCTTAAACATTTGTCATATCTGGAAAGATGTATTGGATTAAATCTGATATCTCTCAAAGATAGAAGGCATTAGGGGCGACTTAATTGAGACCTTCAAAATAACTAGTGGTTACTACCAGTGTAATGTAACAAACATATTTCATCCTTAGTCAAAATATTAATCTCCGAGGTCATTTAAAAAAGCTAGAAAAGGAGAGATCTTCAAAACTTCCCAGAAAAAACTTTTTAGTTAACCGGATAGTACATTCCTGGAATTCACTCAATCAAGTAACAGTGTCTGCACCAAATACAAATGTCTTTAAAAATAGAGTTGACAGGGAACTAAAGGAAAACTCAGAACGAATGTCTCATTACAGTGTGTGAATTAGAATACTCTAATTAACTTTTAAAATTTAAAAAAAGTAACAATAGCCTCATCAGTTTAACTGCCTGCTATTGTAAACATAACAATATTCTGCAAAAACTCTACGGCATCACTTGGAGCTTCTCAGCGTCTACTTTGAAATAATTCCCACTCGGACTAGTGTATCCTGTATCAAAAACAAAACCTGTCTAAAGATTTCAAGAAGATCATGGCTAATCCTTGACTACAGTAATCTTTCTTATATCCATTAGTGCAGCGATGCAGCTTCTCTCTCTTTTGTTTGGTGACTCAATAATGGTTTTTGAGAATTTTAACTTTGGTCTAGACAGGTCTATTGTGTTATTTATTTATTTATTTATTTATTTATTAAACATAACTACAAAACAGCTATAGCTGATATCGTAGGTAATACAGTGTATTATTTTACATTTTATCACATAAAATTGGTTTAGGTAAGTTCATTCAAGTGTAGAGTAAGTTGCCTTACAAAGCTCCCATAGTTCTCTATGTTTCTTATTTTGTCTGGCAGTTCATTGAAATATTTTATTGATTGATGAATTACTGATTTTGTTCCCATATTTGTTCGCAGTCTTGATGCTTGTAGTTCATTTGTCCCTCTGGTGTAATGTATCTTCTCATGTCTGTATAGATTTAGATTGGTCTGTGTTTTTACATTTTTACATTTTTAGATTTAATTTTATGTAGAAGTTTGCAATATTCAAGTTTTTTCAGTTTGTCGAAATTAAGCAGTGCCAATTTCTTGTAAAGGTCTGTAGTGCTTGTATTGTATGGGATGTTGTAAATTGCTTTAATGGATTTATTTTGGAACCTTCGTATTCTATTTAAATTAAATTTAGATGTGTTACTCCAGACAACAATAAAATACGTTACTGCAGATCGTATATAGGCATTATATAGAAGTGCTCTACAGTCATCCGTAAGTTCTGCATTTATTCGTCTTATTGCCCCAATAAGACCCGTTAAGTTGCTACTTAGTATTTCATCTATATGTTCATTCCAGTTTAATTTATTGTCTATTTTAAGTCCCAGGTATTTATATGTGTTTACTTCTTTTATATATTGCTTATTAATTTTTATTTTTATGGGTTTGGTCTTTTTGTTTTTTTGTGTTATTTTCATGAATACTGTTTTGTGTGTTTATTACAAGTCCATTGTGGCACAACCATTCATAAAACATGTTTAGATCTTTATTAATTTCCCTCTCAAGTTCATCAATGTCTGCCCCACCATACACTAGCGCAGTGTCATCAGCGAACATATAGTGCTCACCTAATATTCCCGATTTCGTCAGGCTTTCCACATAGTATAAGTACAGCAATGGGCCCAAGATGTGAGATGGATTTTCATTGTGTTCATTTTTGTTTTTGTTTTTTTGAAAGCAATGGTTTATCTAGTTACATAGAAGTATGTTGAGTTTACTGTGGCAATATCATTTCAAACCATGTATGCCATTGGATGTAAGAATAGCATTATTACTTTCACTTTATTCTTATTCATATTCATTTATTTCGCCATCAATAAAAAAAATCTACATGGCATGTCACATATAGTGTATATTATTATTATTATTATTTTGGACCGGGGTCGTTGTAGCTCGGTTAGCCTTCCGGGAACTGCGACCATGTAGATCTTTTGTTCTCTACCCTACCCATTCATTGAAACCCAAGGAGGTCGTCAATGGTGTTGATAAACCCGACAACATCCTTGGGGGCCTTGGCCATTACCTCATGGGTATCCAGAACAGGTTTCCCCATATGAGTGGTTCTTAGTCCCGCCAACTCTGGACACTTGCATACCATGTGTTCAGCTGTTTCTGCTTCTGATCCACAGAGCCTACAAATATCATCTGCCGACTTTCCCATACGGTACAAATGGTACTTGTACCGACAGTGCCCTGTCAGCAGTCCAACCATCACCCGAAGCTCAGCTCGTGACAGCCTCAGGAGCTTTCTGGCGTAGGTCTGTGAAATCTTTACGAACTTCTTTGACTGCGTGAGTCCAGGAGTGTTTCTCCAGAGGGTTACTCTATTATCCAACTCCCATTGTTGAACCGCTGCCTTATATTGGTCTTTTCCAAGACCACAGAAAGGCTCAGGTCCAGCAGGTGTTAACCTTGATGCACTTTTTACAAGTTCATCAGCTTTTTCATTTCCTTCAACACCACAGTGCCCTGGCACCCACAGTAGAGTCACTTTATTGCCTCTGGCCAGTTGCTTTATGGTATTACGGCACTCCCATGTCAGTAGAGATCCCTGGCTTTGTGATTCCAGGGACCTCAGCGTGGCCTGGCTGTCCGTGGTGATGTAGATATGCGCCCCTTTGAGGTTCATTTTGAGGCATTCCTGAGCGCATACGTAAACAGCCATTATTTCGGTCTGTAGAATAGAGGGTTCACTTCCCAGGGATTTAGAGATCCTCAGTTTAGGTCCATATACCCCAATGCCAGTGCCTCTCTCTGTTTTTGATCCATCGGTAAACCATATGGAAGACTTTTTGTCCAAACGATTAACGAAACTTATTGCACTAGGACGGTCAGCTATGACCGTTTCAAAGGGCGTTTCGAAATCGAAGATAGTTGGCATAACATCCGATGGTTTTGCCAGGAGTTTTGAATCCAGTTGACTCAGTATCCTCATATGTCCAACCCAGTTTCCAGGTAGGAGCTTCCCGTTGAGGGATATTCTCATTGCTTCCAGCAGGCTGCATTTCCTCACATGTATATGTAAGGGAGGCGGATCGAGTATAACCTCATGCGCTGCTGTGGGAGCTGTACGCATAGCTCCCGTAACACCGATGCAGGCCAGCCTTTGCAGTTTTTGCAGCCGGTTGCGTGTGGTGACCTCTTCGGTTTGTGTCCACCATGCTAAAGACGCATAGGTGACAATCGGGCGTACTACCGCAGTGTATAACCACAGTACCATTTTCGGTTTCATCCCCAGGTCTTTCCAAAGAGTCTTTTGCAGGCCCACATAGCCGCTGTGGCTCTGGAAAGAGTCCTATCTATATGTTTCCTCCAGTTGAGTTTACTGTCCAGGATAACACCTAGATATTTGCATTCACTAGAGAAGTTTAGAGTCTGGCCATTTAGGACCGGAGCTCTTAGGCGGAGGTTCCTTCTTCTAGTGAAAGGAATTAGTGTTGTCTTCGAGGGATTGACAGTGAGCCCCTCTTCCTCGCACCACTTTTCGATAATACTGAGGGCAAGTTGCATTCGGCTACTTATAGAGCCCTCATGCTTGCCTCTTACAGTTACCACTATGTCGTCGGCGTATGCCTGGGCGTTAAAACCATCTGCCGTAAGCTTCTCCAGAAGACCATCCATGACCAGGCACCACAGCAAGGGTGATAGTACCCCTCCTTGAGGGCATCCCCTGCATGTCAGCACTGTCACTTCAGCTTCCCCCAGATATGCTGTGACGGTTCGCCCTTTCAACATAGCTGATATCCACTTCACAGTGGAGGGTTCTATCCCTTTTCGTTCAGCTGCATTACATATGGAAACATGTAGGGTATTATCAAAGGCCCCCCCAATATCTCCAAACATTGCAAGTAAAATCTCCTTTGCATTGAGGGTGCCTTCCACCTCTCTGAGAAGATGATGAAGGGCGTCTACAGTCGATCTACCCGCCCTGTAGGCAAACTGCTTGTTGTGGAGCTTAACACTTCCCCTTATGTTGTTGTCTATTATTTTCTCCATGGTCTTCAGGAGAAAGGAGGTAAGGCATACGGCTCGATAGGATTTAGGCTCTGTGGAGCCTTCCCGTCCCACTTTGGGTATGAATACTACCCTTGCTTCCCTCCATGATTTCGGAATATAGCCCCTTGCATAGCTGGCCTTGAAAAGCTCAACCATCGGGGTTATGATGAATTCAACACCTTTCTGAAGCATGGCCGGAAAGATGCCGTCCATGCCAGCTGATTTGAAGGGCTGAAAACTCTTTATCGCCCACTCAATTCTTTCTGGTGTGAATAGTCTACCAGCTTTCTGAAAATCCCAACTGGTGGGGTTGTATACCTCTCCAGTGGGGACATTGTCTCTGGTAATAATCTGCTTAGAGCCAGGGAAGTGAGTCTTTAATAGAACTCTCAGGCTCTCTTCAGGGTCATTCGAAAAATCCCCACATGGCTTCTTTATTTGGCCAATTGGGTTGGAGTGATCTTTAGATAGTGCCTTTTGAAGTCTGGCTGCAGGGGCTGTTTTATCTACTCCCTCACAGAAACTTCTCCAGGACTGCCTTTTGGCTTTCCTAACCTCTTTGTTGTAATTTGTCAGGGCCAGTCGATAGGCATCCCAGCTGCCTTCTCGATTAGCCCTGTTGAAAGCTTTCCTAGCCGCTTTCTTGAGGTTCTCAAGTTGTTTATTCCACCATGGAACGTCTCTGGAGATCGTTTTCTTCCTGAGTGGACAACTGTTCTCAAAAGCCCTCTTCAAACATGACGTGAAGTGAGCAGAGGCATTATCCACATCCTCATTTGAGCTGATGTTGTATCTCAGGCCTTCCAGTTCCGACCTTACATGGGCTGCGTAGAGTTCCCAGTCAGTCTTTCTGGGTATCCTGCATTCAACATCAGCTGAAGCTATTGCTTCAACATCGAATTCAATTGCCATATGGTCTGACATGGATGGTTTGAAACCCTCCAGTTCCTGACCATTTCCGCAATAAATGGTGTCACCAGCGTAAGGTCAATTACTTCCCTTCTAATCGCGTTCATAAAGGTTGGACTGTTACCTACATTTGCTATTCCTACATTGTGAGAAAACAGAAAATCAAGTAAATCCTCACCTCTGTGATTAGTGTCCGTGCTTCCCCATATCGTGTGGTGTGCGTTCGCATCGCAGCCCAGAAAGAGTTGTTTCTGCTCCTTGCGGCACCATTCCACGAGGCGTTGGACTTCCTCTGGTGGTGGGCTGATGGCGCCACCCGGAAAATAGCCTGAGGCAAAGACCAGGCTATATAGTGTATAAGTACAACAATAAAATAAAATACATGTACATGAATCAAAATTTAAAATCTAAGTATTCGTCTACGGAGTAAAAGCAGTTTTCAACCAGGAAGCGCTTCACATCTTTTGCAAACCTTGCAGTGGTGAGGGTTCGGTCTGTATTTGGCAGTTGAGGTTGTAACAGTTATTTTTTTAAATGAATATATATTTTTTATATTTATATATTTAAATAACTTCTTTGAACAACTTTTTTTTAATCATATTTATTATTATATCTGGTTTATAATTTATTATTGTTCATAACGATTTGCTCAATAATACCTTTCTCTTTGTTGAAATCATTGCCCAAGAATACCTTTCTATTTTTTGAAATCATGTCCTTGATAATACCTTTCTCTTTGTTGAAATTATTGCTCAATAATACCGTTCTATTTGTTGAAATCATCACCTTGATAATACCTTCCTATTTGTTGAAATCATTACTTAATGATACCATTCTCTTTGTTAAAATCATTGCCGAATAATATCTTTATATTTGTTGAAATCATTGCTTAATAATACCTCTCTCTTTGTTGAAATCATTATAATATAATAATAATAATAATAATATTTAATATAGAACATCAAAACAATATTACATTGAAAACTACATTACTACATTACATTACTATGTTACACTATGTTCTATATTCAATGAGCTGCACGATAGAATATAAAAAACTGTGTGTGCAGTAACTCCCAAATTAACAAAACTAATATACTATCTATATCCAGGCATGTCGAAAATGATGACCTACTTTGAGAGGTATTCTCCAGTATTTACAAAACACCTCAAGCATTAAAATTAAATTTAAACCCGCTTTCTTTAATCCACATATCGATCCTGAGCTTATTTCTTTTGTACGTTCCTGCTTTCAATTGCAGGGGCAAGTGCCTGACAGAGGGAAGCAGTACATTCTGTTGAGACGCACCCCTCGTGTTTAAGTGATGCTTCAATTCTAATTTATATATATACATATACATATATATATATATATATATATATATATATATATATATATATATATATATATATATATATATATATATATATATATAATTATAATATTATAGACAATTGTATAAATATAAAATTATATTTGATATGCAGTACTATGAAATACAAAGATGAGTGAGCATCTTTTTATTCAATATATTTTTCTTAGCTTATTTCTTTTGTACGTTCCTGCTTTCAATTGCAGGGACAAGGCATTAAAAGCCTTTGGACCAGTAAAATTTATGTGCCTTTGCATGACCAAGTGCCTCACAGAGGGAAGCAGTACATTCTGTTGAGACGCACCCCTCGTGTTTAATTGATGCTTCAATTCTAATTTATAGTAAGGCCTTTTGAGCATGAATCTGATTACTGACTTAACGTGAAGTTGTTCCAATGTAAGAAAATCATAATTTTTAAACAAGATTTCAGTTGAAAATCGCTTATTTTTAAAATACATTACTTTTATCACATATTTCTGCTCCACAAACAAAGGTTGCAATACTGTCTTACATGCACTTCCCCAGATCACCAGGCCATAGTTTATCATCGACTCAACAAGAGAGTAATAAACCGTTCTAAGAATCCTTCCCTGTAGCACATTTCTTAGTTCATAAAATTTATATATGAGTTTTCTTACTTTACCCACTACATACAAAACATGTGTTTTCCAATTTAAATTTTCATCAACAAATACTCCCAAGTATTTGAGTGATTGCGTTCTTTCTACTTTGTTTTTGCATTTACAGTCATTTACAGTCCTAGTACAACCTGAGCCATGAATTCTTAAGCTTGTGAACATCGGTAAATTTACCCTAGTAAAGCCGAAGGTTATAAACTTTGTTTTTTGTACATTTAGTGACAATAGATTGTAGTCCAACCATTCTTTGATTTTTGTTATCGCAGTTTCCGCTTCACTCTGAGCATCCTCCCAAGTTTCTCCATTCACAACCACTGCAGTGTCGTCCGCAAAACAGAAAACGCTCCCCACGTCAAGCACAGAGAGCATATCATTAATATATAGGTTGAACAAAAAGGGACCAAGCGCTGTACCCTGCGGCACACCATTATTTGCAAAACAATTGCTTACTTCCACATAATCCCAATAGATTATGGGCCCAGTTATAAAAAAGTAAATAAAATACAAGAAAGTCAAAAGTTTAGTTTTAATCTAAAATTGTAACAAATTTCTTGGTAATAATTGAATATTTAAAATGGAACGCTAACAACCAATACCTACACTGAAACTAAGTGGTGAAATTGGGTAATTTGGAAATTTCAAACCACAGTGATGTTGAAAGGCTGTAGCAGAGATATTTGGTATTGTTCGGAAGTTACTACATGACCAGTCAAATCAGAAGATGAAGGTATATGGGATAAAAATGATGCCAAGCCTAAAGAATTGATCATTACAAGGATGGAACAAGGACTGTTCACTCCTTCCTCCAACAAAAGTTCTTTCAATTTATTAGCTCTTCATCACTACACGTCTCACGACTTGAAGAAATGAGTATAAATTGAAACAGGTGAAGAACTACCAGAAAAAATTATTATAACAAAAACTTCAGTGTTCCTTCCAGGAAAATATAAACATTTTCGATCTGCATGGAAGTCAGTTCCAGCAGGTAACCAAAGTTTGGATGAGGTAATCTCATGATTATAAAGTGAGAAAGGCAATATTAGTTGTGGTTGAACTGTTTGTTGTGTGTCTGTTTATATACAATTCTATTAATGTTCTTATATACAACTGCTTATGTTTTGTTACCATTGTTATGTTACTAGCCTTACACTAAATAAAAAAATAAAAAGAAGTTTGAGCAAATCATTTCCCAGAAAACTAGTGGCCTGATGCTTCCTCATCTAGTGGAACCTTTTCTGTTTTTGTCTAAACATCCTACCAACTTAATTACTGGTTATATATTCAACCACTGCTAGTATATATTTAAAAATACATAGTAATTTGAAATGACAATTTTAATAACAGACATAAGATCAATTTTACATTAAAACATTTTCATAACTTTTTTAACTGACAAGATTAGTTCTTTAACTAAGACTGAAATACCAAAAATGAAAAGTGATATTGGTGAAATTTCTAATACTAATAATAAGTTAAATAAGAATTTCGAAGAGCATGTCAATGATTGCACTGAAGACTTAAATCAGTTGAAGAATTACTGTAAGACTCTTGGTGATAAATTGAAAGAATATGAAAATGTTGAAAAATCTGTAAATCAGGATGGTAAAAATTATGAAGCTTCATCAGTCATAAATGAGATCGAACAACGCAAAAGATGTGAGAACAATTTGTTTATTTTTGGCATTCCAGAGCAAATCAAACAGGATGGTATTGATCTTGATCCTACTTATGAGTTTCAAAAAGTAGTATCTGCTTTATCCAGAATTCAGAATATTGTTACAACTCTTGATCAATCTAAAATTAAACGTATTGGCAAGTTTTTTCCAAATAAAGCTCGCCCTATTTTGGTTCGTTTTGATAATCGAAAGGATGTTGCTCTTATTGTTACTCATTGGAGACTTATTCCTAGGGAGTACCATGTATCTTTTGATCTGACCAAATTGCAGCGTTCACATTTTAATAAACTTCGTTTGGAAGCTAAAATCTTTAATAGTGTGCCTATCAACAAGAATAAGGAAAAGAAAATTGTTAAGTTTGTGAATGGTGGTCCTAAGTTATTTTCTATTAAACCAAAGAAGGTTGCTGAAGTTAATTCTGTGGATAATGTTGTTGGTGAATCATCTCAAAAAAACGTAAATGGTCAACGGGTATAAATCTTACCACTTACTATCAGAATGTAAGAGGTTTAAGGACAAAATTAGATATTACAACCAAGAACATTAGTCTTTTGTCTCCATCTCCGGACATCTTAGTACTTACAGAAACGTGGTTACATCCAGGTATTGCTGATGCTGAATTAGGATTACATGGCTATAGAAGAGATAGATATAATGTTCCTGACTCCCCTTATGGGGGTGGAGTCCTAATTGCGGTCAAGAATCATCTATCATCAAAGTTGGTTTTAAGTGGTTTAGAAATTGAGGAACTTTATATTGAAATTAATGATTTATCAAAGAACTTAATTGTGGGTTGTTTTTATGCACCAAATGTGATATCTGACTTTTATACTAGTCATGTAAATTCTGTTGAATCTCTTGTGGATAAATTTAAGGATAATGAATTTTTGATACTGGGTGACTACAATTTAAGTGACACTTTGTGGTTCAATAATAATGGGCAGGAGGAGAACTTGTTTATTAACTCTTGGAGTTCTAATAATCTAGTTCATGAAAATGCATCTTTAGTAATGAATATGTTCTCTTTCTTTGGAATGTATCAGTATTTTCCTATTCATCCTTTGAAGGGTTATACTTTAGATTTAGCTTTTCCTACTTTATTGGAAAATAATGTTCGTGGCATTGAATCTTCAGATTTTTTGGTGCCTCTAGATAGTCATCATAATCAGGCTTTCTTTGAGTTGAGCTGTAAGTCTCTTAGTGTTGTTTCTTGTGTTAAAAATAAATTGAATTTTGCTAAAGCTGATTATGATGCTATAAATGATAAAATTAATAGAGTGGAATGGGACATTGAATTTGATAATATTTCCATTGAAACCGATACTGCTAGAATGTACTCTATTTTGGATAATTTAATTGCTGAACATGTTCCTATATCTAAGTTGTATAATAATACTTACCCTAGGTGGTATTCTGATACCCTTATTTCTAATATAATAAATAAAAAGAAAATGCATAAGCAATGGTTGAAATTTAATGTTTTTGAAGATTATATTGAATTTAAGAAATTGAGAGCTTTATGCTTAAGGCAGTCTAGGATTGATAGAGAGCAATACATATTGGATGTTGAGGGGAAGTCTCAAAAAAACATTAAAAATTTTTGGAACTATGTGAATAATCTTTCTAAGTCAAACAACATTCCTAGTGAAATGTTCTTCAATAATGTTAAAAGCAATAATGTCAGAGATACTTGTAATTTATTTGCTGGGAATTTTGAGTTAGTTTATTTACAAGCTGAGTCTTCTTTCTTTCATCAGTTACTGTTGAATAATGAACTTGACTTCACTATATCTTATGAGGAAATTGTTTCAACTATTCTGGGAATAAAGGATAAGAAATCTGCTGATTCAGATGGCCTTTCTGCTCACTTTGTTAAGAAATGTGTACATTCTCTTGCTTTGCCTCTATATCTATTGTACAACAAATCGTTACAGTCGGGTCAAATGCCCAGCATATGGAAGAAATCATTTATTACCCCTGTTTTTAAATCAGGAAATAAGCAAGATATTGCAAATTATCGACCTATCACGATTATCGGTACCATCTCAAAGGTTTTTGATTCTATTGTTGCAAATAATATTTGTGAACTCTGTATTTTATTTATCATCAAACAACAACATGGCTTTATCAAAGGTAGATCTACCCTTACGAATTTAATTTTTTATAATAATTTTATTTCAGAAGTGCTAAACGATAAAACACCGAATATTTTGAAACAGGTAGATTCTATTTATCTTGATTTCGCTAAAGCTTTTGATTCTGTGAATCATAATTTATTAATCTTTAAATTATCTAAGTTTGGTCTTAGTGGATCCACTCTAAAATGGCTCTTGTCCTTTTTGTCTGATCGTCAACTGCGGGTGAGAATTAAGGGAAATTTATCTGATCCATTCACTACTACCTCTGGTGTTCCTCAGGGATCACACCTTGGGCCACTTTTATTTATACTTTTTATAAATGATATTGTTGATGATCTCTCTGTTTCCTCTATACTTGTCTTTGCTGATGACATTAAAGTATTTAGAAGGATTTCAAATGTTTATGATCAGGTTGGCTTACAAAAAGACTTAGATAAAATTTATGTATGGTCATGTCTTAATAAAATCAAACTTAATTGTAACAAGTGTAAATTCATTTCTTTCGTTCGTAGTAAATCTAATAGATTACTATTCCAGTATAGCATCAATGGGATTTTTCTTGACAAAGTTGAGAGTATAAGGGATCTTGGAGTTTTCTATCAGAGTGACTTTGAATTTCATTTGCAAGTTAGATATGTCACCTCTAGGGCATTTAAATTGCTAGGATTCATTAAAAGGACTACTAAAGAATTTAAAACCATTTCTTCTATTATTTATCTATATAAGACTCTTATAAGGCCTATCTTATTGTATGCCTCCATCATTTGGTCTCCACATGACAAGTATTTGATTAGGGAGCTTGAGTTAGTTCAACATAAGTTATTTAGGTATGTTGCGTATAAAATGAATCGGAGAATGAGTGTTGTTGATCATGACTATTTTGATTTAGCCTTGTTTCTCAATTTAGAATCTGTTAAGTCATTACATGTCTATCATGATATCTACTTTCTTAAAAAGGTGCAGCTTGGTCTTGTTAACTGTGATCCTATTGTAAAATTATTTGATGAGCGTGAAAACCGCTATAATCTAAGGGTATTTAGAATTTATCAAGAGAGTACTTCAAGAAGTGATTATGTTAAGTATTCCTCTGTCCCTAGAATGAGGCGAAAGTGGAATAAAATTGTTATACCTGCGGGTCTCTCTAATATAGATTCTTTATCTAAGTTTAAACGAGAACTTAAAACTATTGTTAATAGATATTTGTAAGATTATTTAATTGAAATTGCAAGTTTTCATTGTTGTATGAGGAATTTACTATTTGTTTTTTTATGTAAACTTATATTACATGTAAAGGGTTTTGCCGTTGAATATTAATAAAAAAAAAAAAAAAAAAAAAAAAAATAACTTATAGTAATTTATGAAGCTAATAATTAATGTACTGTCCACATTCAACTAAAATTTCTAATGAAGTTGTAACATCCATTTTTCAGAATGTTGAGAAGAGTTGAACATGTAATTACCCAGCTGGAAAATCCAAATGGATCCACAGAACAGACACCAGTTGAGGATCCTCAGGATGAAGTGACACCTGTTATTGAGGCCAGAGTTATTGTGCCAAGTAATAGTTCTGAGCCCTTAGATGAAGCAGCCATACTGTCAGCAGTGCACAATTATTCCCTTCTAAGTGGGCAAAATAGGAGAAGGTATAATTTGAAATTGTCTCTATAGTCTAGTCAACAAGTGCTTTTTTGTTCAACTTTTTTCAGCAGTCTCGGAAAAATATGAGCAAGGTGTCATTCGATTTGGTATAGCATGTAGATATTTTTTGAAAAAAATGAAGTTCCTCTCGCGAAAATTATAAAAGTTCTAAACAATTTACCGAAAGAAGAAACGAGGGGTTTGGTTTTCTGCGAATAACTGAAAAACTAATTGAGATTTTGGATATTTAAAAAAAGATTCGAAATGAAGAGAAAATTTTCTATAATGAAGTCTCAACTCCCGAAACTGTAGCATCAATATTTATGATTTAATATTAATAATAGAGGGCTAAAAATACGGCCGAAACCGGGTAATCTGGATTGTGCAAGCCATGCCCATTTTGGACTCTTCAACAATAAACATTATTTAACCATATTAAATAGAAAAATTGATGAATGAAAAAATTCAGGCACTTACTGGATAGGTGTATGAAATATAATTCTGTGGCAACAAATTTTTATCACAATTTTTCAATTAGTTATGCAATAGTTAATTATCAACTTTCTTTGACTTGAAAATGAAAATTGTCTTATTCTGTTCAACTATAGATTTGAGATTTTTTTCTTTCTTGGAGCTATTTTTGAAAGGAATAGAATCCTTTCTGAAAAAATTTGAAAATTTTAATTTTTCAGTTTTTTATCAACAATTTACGTAGTTGCAAAATAAAAACAAATTTTTTCATAATGATTTCAATAAATCCGTTTTTTATCATCGGAAGCTGCATGAATAAGTTTTTTCAAATTTTCATCTCTTATTGTTTGAAAAATTATTATAAACGAATGCGTTGTTAATAAAATAATTGAAAAAAAATGTTATTATTTAATTTCTTTTATTTTGGAACTACGTAAATTATCAACAAAAAACTCAAAATGAAATTTGTTGAATTTTTTCAACGAGAATCTATTCTGAAAACTTTCAAAACTAGCACCAAGAAAGAAAAAAATCTCAGATTTATAGTTTAACAGTTACCACACTAGCAATGTTCATGTTCAAGCAGCCACAAATTATGAATTAACTATTGCATAACTAATTGAAAAATCGCGATAAATTTTTTTTGCCACAGGATTATTGTTCATTCAACTATCCAGTAAGTGCCTGAATTTTTTCATTCATTAATATTCCTATTCAATATGGTTTAATAATGTTTATTGTTAAAGTGTCCAAAATGGGCGTAGCTTGCGCTAGCCTATTACCCGTTTTCGGCCGTATTTTTACCCCTGTAAGAAAATTATAAATATTGATTCTACAGTTTCAGGAGTTGAGACTTCATTATAGGAAATTTTCTCTTCATTTCGAATCTTTTTTTTTAGGTAAGATTGAGAAAAATCTCAATTAGTTTTTGAGATATTCGCAGAAAACCAAACCCCCTTTTGTTCTTTCAGTAAATTGTTTATAACTTTTACAATTTTCGCGAGCGGAACTTTAGTTTTTTCAAAAAATATCTACATGCTATTTCGAATCGAATGACACTTTGCTCATATTTTTCCGAGACTGCTGAAAAATGTGGAACAAAAAAGCACTTGTTGACTAGACTACTGGTTCTTACAGACCTTTTCTTTCTTTGAAAAAAATATTTGGCCCAATTTGAACTTCACATCATTCATAGTCATTCACTTACATATGTTCGTCAGACTGTTAAACCAATACATTTTAGTATTGGATATGACCAGGATCATGAGGATTTGAAAAAATGAGAAAATTTATTTTATTTTAAAAAATCGTAAGATGCTTGATTAATATTGAAGTTACAATATTTAAGAAAAATCATCCCGCCTTTTTTTTCACAATGAAATAAATTATTTTATACTTTTTAGTTTGTTTTGCTATTACAGCGTCAATTTATAACCATAACTTTTCCAGGCCAACCAATTCAACCTCTGGAGTATCCACTCCCACTGGCCAGTCAGCAGCTACAAATGCTGCATCAGCAGGTAATTCCATGGATTCCTCTGCTGATCCACAAGGCCCTCCTTCATCTGAATCGAATTCAAGCTTTCCTGAGTGAGTAAACTATTCAATTATCAAAAATATTTATTAAATAAATTTTTTTTTTATAATCAAAGAATGATCTAACCCCTTAATGCATGATTTTTTTAAAATTGATTAAAAAAAGGTACAGTGGGAAAAAGACATATATTTCATCAGAAAAATATTTAAAAAAATAAAGCGCAATATTCTTTGTAAAAAAAAAGAAAAACCGGTTTGTGCCAAATATGGCACAGCGTGCAACATGAATTAAAAATATTTCATACAGCCAATATTTCATCTTCATCTGATATTTTGTCTTCACTTTCATTTTGATTAAAATTATGTATAACTACATTTTTTTTATGCATAAAATAACTTGGGATCCATATAGGGTTGCCAACCCTCCCGGATTGCCCGGGAGACTCCGGTAATAATGGTTATCCTCCCGACCTCCCGGGTTACAATAATTTCTCCGGTTTTTCTGAAATTATACGTAACCGTCGCTGTAACAAAACTTCGATCTTTAATGATTATGATTTTATGGTGAAAACCCGTCAAATATTAGATACTGCTCGAAAGCAAATTGTATATAAATTTAAAATTGATTGACAATGTCTACCCCCTACCCCCCTTAGTGGATTTATAAAATTCTCCCGGGTTAGTCCTGTCAAGAGTTGGCAACCCTAGATCCATAATATATCAGAAAAAGATTTCTTTCACATCTTTTAAATTCATAATTGGCAGATATGGTCAAGTCAGATATACTTTTGAACTGCCTAATGTTACATATATGGCACAGTATGGTCAAGTCAGATATACTTGAATTGCATAATGTTTCATATATGGCACAAAGTGATTTTTAGATGAAAAATGTCAATTATTCAAAAATACGAGTACTTGCCACTATGAGGCAGTTACTAGAAGTATATTTTTTACAAAAACAATTTTTATTGGGTAGAAAGTTACGTGGATGAACTCAAAACTATTACTCAATCTACAATAATACTGACAAGCATCTGATTCATCGTCACCATTTTGGAAAACGTATATTTATTTATTTATTTTATTCATTTATTCAGAATAAGCTACAAACAGATAAAGATAATCTGACTTAAAATAGCTATTTTTGAGTATTAATATTATTTGACATGATATGATATTATTAAATATATTGTAACAATATAAAATATTTAATTACAAACTCAAATAAAGTTTTAACATTCTAACAAATTTCTTATAGTTTTTTTCTGAAGAAATATAATCTGGTAATTTGTTGTATTCTGCTATACTGGCATAGACTGGAGCATGTTTTGACTTTTCACAAGTGGCTCTAACGCTTACATAACTGGTTGCATTCCTTAAGCTTCTTTGATGGAGATTATATTTAGTCTGGAGTGATATTTTCGTTTTCATAATATTGTGTTTGATTTTATGTAATAGTTTCCAAAGTTCGAGTTGTTTTATCTGTCTAATCGTCCCAAAGGAAAGTTTTTTATATAGTTGTATTGTGCTTGTGTAATAAGGGAAGTTATATATTGCTTTTAGGGTTTTGTTCTGGAGTCGCTGGATACGGTTTAAGTTATTTTGAGATCCATTTGCCCAGACTGGCATTAGATATATTTTTTTTTTTTTAAAGAGGTGGGACGTGTGCCCTCTCACACGCGCCCGACCTCCGTACAATTTTGGCTTCGTCAGCTTGGACATTTAGCCATCAATTTAATAAATGAGGGGAACTACTTAAATCGGACGCATACAAACACCCAGGAACACGGTGGGAATCGAACTCACCAACTCCGTCAACGAAGACGGCATAGCGCTATCTATAACCTCTCCGCCACGGAGCCTCCAGGCATTAGATATGTTAGAACAGATAATATCAGAGATGAATAAACTGACTTTTTACATGATTCTGTCATATAGCTTGATACTTTTCTCAATGCACCCACCAACCCGGTCAATTTCTTTATAATGAGATCAGCATGATCATTCCAGTTTAGCCTTTCATCAATTTTTAGCCCTAAGTAAGTGTATGACGGAACTTGTGAAATTTTTTTGTTGTTTATTTGAATTTTTATTGATTTCAGGTTTTTTCGCTTACGAGTGAAGATCATATAAACTGTTTTGTTTTCATTAATTATTAGTTTGTTGTCGGAGAGCCAGGATAGAAACTTTTCCATATCCTTTTTAATTTTTTTTTGTAATAAATTTTCATCTGTAGCGCTGTAAACTAGTACGGTGTCGTCCGCGAACATCCAGTATAATCCACTTAGTTTTAATTTGCCGATGATTTCAATGTATATTAAATATAATAGCGGACCTAGCACCGTCCCCTGTGGAACTCCAGTTTTTGTTGTTCTATATAACTCCGAAATAATTACAGAGAGGGAACTGCCTCTTTGGAAATATGTTTGTATGTGCCAGAAATGGTAATTCATGCAAATAAAGTAATATTTCTCTGACGTATGTATTAAAGAGATGTAAAACATTGGTTTGTGCCATATTTGGCACATGATGCAGTAAGGGGCTAAATATGTATATTCACTAAGCGATTATCAGCACTCATTTTGTTATCTGAAATTTCATCAGGAGTTTATCATAAGTTTATCAGAAAATTAAAAAAAAATTTTAATAATAAAGGGGTTTTCAGGGTACGAATGGGGAGTACCATTTTCAGTTTATATGAATGCAATTGTCTATGAAAGAAATTTTATGCTCCAAATTGAAAATATTGAGAATCAGCCAGTTTTCTTTGTTTAGAAAAAGTTCATTGTATATTTTTAACTAATTATTTGCAATACAAGTTCTCCTTGTAATGAAATTCAATATTCAAAACTTATAAATTGTGTGTTAATTATTTCATATTTACTTTGTGGGAAAAAACAATGACTGATAAACATCAATAGAGAAATGTAGTTTTTATTATTATTATTAATTTTTATTCCCTTACTTTTTGAATTCACAAAAACATTAGCAAATATTTCAGAATTTTTAGTTTGAAAGGCGGTTCTCCTTATAAATATTACTTTGGGTAATATTGAACTAACTGAAATGTGTTTATTTGTTGGTAAATAATTTTGTATTATTATTTTGATATTAAGGAATGCAACGAGGACTTCAAGTATGGCTGAACTAATGACAATGCTGTGTCAGCTGCACCTCCGGTTCGCTCCCTTTCTAGAGTGGTACAATAATTTCATGCGCGAAGATCCAGTCGTTTCTCCCGAGGTGAGTACCCCCGAGTCTAACTAATTTTGGATATATATATATATATATATATATATATATATATATATATATATATATATATATATATACATATATATACATACATACATATATATATATATATATATATATATATATATATATATATATATATATATATATATATATATATATATATATATATACATACAGGGCCGTACGCTCCCGTGTTTCATTTTCCGTTTGTCGTGCGCATGACGTCACTCACGACCTTATTTGAATTGCTGAGATAGCAGTTTTGTATGTTTTTCTCTATTTACGCGTTTATTTAATTAGTTACAAAAAAAACTGTAGAGACAAAGTAAGTTCTAAATGATCTGTCCTATCCCCTAAAGACATAAAAGTTTTGAAATTTATGATACTTATCACTCAAAACTCTTATTTTTTACTGTGAAATTTCTCATCGAAGTATTAAAGCGCGATTTTCATTGAAACGGTGCAAGATAGAGTAAACTGGGAAAGGAACTAATTTGTAGAGCACAAAATTTACTACAACACTAGTCTAGGAGGGGAATGCGAGATTAAATAAAAACGCGAAAACATTTTATAAAAAGTGGACTTTTATTTATGGTTTTTACACAGGCATGTTTTTCCATTTAAATAGTTTCGAAATAGTAAATACCAGATTTCAAGATAACATTTCATTTCC